>PVKM010005011.1:0-49623 GCA_004027735.1 Carollia perspicillata
TGCTTTGTTTATGATGGCCATTCTTACCGGAGTCAAGTGGTATCTCATTGTGGTTTTAATTTGCATTTCTCTGATGGCTAGCGATATTGAGCATCTTTTCATGTGTCTCTGAATCCTCTGTATGTCCTCCTTGGAGAAATGCCTATTCAGGTCCTTTGCCCATTTTTTAATTGGGTTGCTTGTCTTCTTGGAGTGGAGTTGTGTAAGTTCCTTGTATATTTTGGAGATTAAACCCTTGTCTGAGGTATCATTGGCAAATATGTTTTCCCATATAGTTGTTTCTCTTATTATTTTAATGCTGTTTTCTTTAGCTGTGCAGAAGCTTTTTATTTTGATGAGATCCCATTTGTTTATTCTTTCCTTTATATCCCTTGCTCTGGGGGACATGTCGGAAAAAATGTTACTGCGTAAGATATCTGAGATTTTCCTGCCTATGTTCTCCTCTAGGATTTTAATGGTGTCACGCCTTACATTTAAGCAGGACATCTTTAAATGCTCCAACATCTGAATCATAAAGGAGCCAGAAGGAGAAGGGGAAGAAAAAGAAATTGAAAAATTATTTGAAAAAATAATGAAGGAGAACTTCCCCAATCTGGTGAAAGAAATACTCTTCCAGGAAGCCCAGAGAGTCCCAAAGAAGTTGAATCCAAGAAGAAACACACCAAGGTACATCATAATTAAGTTACCCAAGATTAAAGATAAGGAGAGAATCTTAAAAGCAGCAAGAAGAAAGGAGAGAGTTATCTACAAAAAAGTTCCCATGAGATTGTCAGCTGATTTCTCAAAAGAGACCTCACAGGCAAGGAGGAGCTGGAAAGAAGTATTTGAAGTCATGAAAGGCAAGGACCTATATCCAAGATTACTCTATCCAGCAAAGCTTTCATTTAGAATGGAAGGGCAGATAAAGTGCTTCCCATATGAGGTGAAGTTAAAGGAGTTCATCATCACCAAGCCCTTATTATATGAAGTGTTAAAGGGTCTTATCTAAGAAATAGAAAATGATAAAAAAATTATGAAGAGTAAAGTTACAACAAACTCACAACTATCAGCAACTAAACCTAAAAAAAAAACAAAACAAAAACAAAAACTAAGCAAACAACTGGAACAGGAACAGAATCATAGAAATGGAGATCACATGGAGGGTTATCAGTGGAGATGGGGAAGGGGAGAGTTGGGGGGGTGGTATAGGGAATAACAAGCATAATTGGGAGGCATAAAATAGGGAGAAGTTAAGAATAGTATAGGAAATGGAAAAGCCAAAGAACTTACATTTACGACCCATGGACATGAACTAAGCAGGTGGGGTGAAATACTGAAGGGCGGGGTGTGCAGGGCAGATGGGGATAGAGGGGAGAAAAAATTGGGACAGCTGTAATAGCATAATCAATAAAATATACTCAGAAAAACAAATGGAAAACAAGAGCCTCCACAAACTTGTGACTCACTTTAGTGCGGTACTGAATTTATTTCCAGTGGTCTGGAACCAAGCACACCATGTCTCCAAGGTATGCTTGTAGAGTTTAATAGAAATAAGAAGTTGATCACTTCTTCAAGGAATCTATATCCCATTCAGAATTAACTCTAAATTCATGAACATTTCATACCATGCTTAGTCTTCCCTACATAACTAGTCTTATTCTTTTTTTGACTATGCATCATCTACTCCTACATACACATACTAACACTTCAGCTATATCAAACTACTTAAAAGACCAGTTTGCCACCTTTTCTCATATCTCTGTTCCTTTTATTCATGTTCACTTTACTTGTAACACTCTCTCCCCCTATCCTTGATGAGCTATTTCTTCTTTCACTTTAGTCATCATCTCATTTAGGAAAAACCTTCCTTGGTGTCATCATACTCATTATAATCTACATTTACCCTAAATTCTAGCTTTATTCCAGTGTATTATAATTGCTTTCTTACATGTCTGTCTCCTCCATTAAACTGAGCAAATTGATGGCACAAATTTTGTCTCATTTGTCTTTGTATTGCAAGTGCCTACCGTAATAACCACATATAATAGGATCACAATTAATGTTGAATGAGTAAATGGTCACCTATGAGCCTGAGCTTGATTTTCCATGCTGAGGAGTAGGACCATCTTGTTCATAATTCTTGGTCCCTTTTACATAGTATAGGTTCACAGATGAAGTCCTTGCTTTCTCTCCATAAACTGAAGTCAAGGTATGGAAGTTGCTTCTAAAGCTGTATTAACAGCTGGAAGCACAGCTGCTGCAGCATCTGGAGGATGCACTAGTCCACAAGGAAGAACTTTTTTTTTGCGTGTATCTAGAAAGTATGTTTTTTTTTAAAAAAATTGTTTATCTTTAGAGGGGAAGGGAAGGAGAGAGGGAGAGAAATATTAATGTGTGGTTGCCTCTCGTGCATCCCCTGCTGGGAACTGGCCTGCAACCCAGGCATGTGCCCTGGCTGGGAATCAAACCAGCAACCCTTGGGTTCATAGGCCTGCGCTCAACCCACTGAGCTACACCAGCCAGGGCAGTATGGGTTGTTTTTACCCTTTGCTAAAAAGTCACACATAATTCTTTTTAACAGGGAGAGGAGTATCTGTGTTGGATTTAGGAATAGAAAAACACTTTGGAACTAATTTGTGAAATCTGGGTGAAGTCTAGAGTCAATGCTGGCGTCTCAGTTTTGACAGTGTTCCATTGAATTGTAAGATGTTAACAGTAGGGGAAACTGGATAAGGAATGTGTGGGAAGTGTGCACTATCTCTGCAGCATTTCTGTGAATCTAAGAGCATTCCAATAAAAGATTTATTTTTAATATTAGAGATAAGTTGCATAATGATGTGGATATACTTAATGCCACTGAACTATACACTTCAAATGGTGAAAATGGTGAATTTTATGTTATATGTATTTTACCACAATAAAAAAAATAGGAAGAGTGCTAGCTAGGTATGCTGGGAGAGAGGGATATTAAGGAGGGTAAGATGTTTTTAAAATATTCTTTGCATGTCTGCAACATTCCAGGCACTGTAATCGAAATAAAAGTTGTTTTTATCTCCACTGTTACTGATGAGTTCACCAAGGTTGCACAAGTTTAGGTAATACCTGGGCACTACTCCAGGCATGCTTTAATCAGGGCTTAAGAGAGAGAGAGGCCCTGGAGTGTATAGTTTTTAGAGAGTGATTCAGATGAGTCCCGTGATCAGCCAAG
Source organism: Carollia perspicillata (assembly GCA_004027735.1). Classification (NCBI taxonomy): domain Eukaryota; kingdom Metazoa; phylum Chordata; class Mammalia; order Chiroptera; family Phyllostomidae; genus Carollia; species Carollia perspicillata. The sequence goes on from PVKM010005011.1 coordinate 3,188, forward strand.
TTTGAGAACCACTGCTCTAAGGGTTTTATATTCACTGCCTTTAAAAGACTATTTCTCTTATCTTGAGGATGAAGGTGGGCAGTGTAAGATCTTCTTTAATGTGAACTCTGAGAACTGAAAGGACTCACACAGCCCAAGGCCAGAGCCTTGTATACTGCAGTGAGGCTAGCAGAGCAAGGTAGAAGGAGAAATGCCATAGAACTGGATCAAATATACTCTATGTGAAGCTCCAACTCGAGAAGGGTGATTTCCCCTGAAAATCTGTGATTGTGTCTTACAGGCTAAACTCAGCTCCGCAATGCCAATTGAAATATTTGGCCACTTTCTGTCTTCTACCTCCATGAATGTTATTGACTGCAGAGACCTCTGGTCACCAGGGAATTTTCAGATAGAGTAAAAGGCAATTAGAGGCTGGCAGGGTGAATGGATTAAGGCAGTACTCTCGGAAGTTCAGAAAATAAGCAAGCAAACGCTTAAAGAAACAAACAGTCATGCTTCCTATTTCACTGAGGAAACAGAAACAATTAGAAGAGAGTTCCTCAGTCTTCCAGTACTAATCTACTCACCTACTTATGTCTGTGCTCATGTATACTGTCTTCCCTGCTGTAACTGGGATGAACTGTGCTCCTAGCTAAAGACTAATTTGGGCACTTCCTGCATTATACCCCAAACTCTCTCACTTATTAACATAAGGTTATTGCTCTAGCAATCCTACCCACCCCTCCTGCCTTTTCCTGCCAGATATTTCACTTCAGAAGACAACTATGCTGTTACTTCCCCTAGCAAAACAAAATATCAAAGTAAACAAAACAAAATCGCCAAACCCAAAACTCAGCTCACCCTCTTGATCACTCTTCCCCCTTTGCCATCTACCACCATATTCCCCAGCCCTGCTTCGCAGCAAAGGTCTTGGAGATGGTTACCATATTTTTAGGACTGTAAGATGCACTGGACCATAAGACACACCAGGGTTTTAGAGGAAAATAGGAAAAAAATTTTTTGAAGCAAAAAATGTGGTAAAATATTTAATAACATAGATAACAATATTTCACCAATGTAAATGTAAACTACATTTACTAGCCAGGTAAGCTACATTTGGACTGTACGATGTACCTCCATTCCCCCCCAAATTTGGGGGGAGTGCGTCTTATAGTCTGAAAAATATGGTATCTAAACAGCTTGTTTTGAATTCCTCTCCTAACATTTTCTCTTGAATCCAGGCTCTTGCCTCTGCTTCTCCACCAAAAGTATTCTTGGTCAAGGTCACCGATGACCTCTGTATTGCTTAATCCAAGGACTAGTCTTCATTTCTCAATTCACTACACTTAGTAGCATTTGACACAGTCGATTCCTACTTCCTCTGAGAAACGCTTCCTTCACTTGGCTTCCAGGAGCATGTTTCCCTGCTGCCTCATGTGCAGCTCCTTCTCAGCCTTCTGATTCTTCCTTGCCCTCCTGTCTTCCAAATTTCAGAAAGTACCAGGCTCAGTCTTGGACCGCTATTGTTATTTATACTCATTCCACTGGAGATCTCTTTCAGTATCTTAATTTTAAATTCTGTCCATTTGCTGGTGTTACTTGGATTTATATTGCCAGCCTGGAGCTCTCCCCTGTACTCCATATTAATATATCCAGCTGCCTCCTTGACATCTTCACTTAGATATCCAATATGTCTAACTAAACTGCTAATCTTCTTCCTCAAGCAAGCTCCTCCTGCACTTTTCTCCATCTCCGTTCATAAAAAGTCTATCTCTCTAGTTTCTCAGGCCAAAAACCTATAGTGATTTTGAATCGTCTTTTTTCTCACACCCCATGTACTATCTTTCATAAGTCATCCTGACTAGTCTTACCCTATCCTATGTAACATCCATACTGTAGCAGAGTAAAGATTTAGAAAGTACAAGTTTCAGCACAGTATTTTTTGGTTTAAAATAATGTCTAAATCCTTTAGCATGTCATTGAATGGTGTGCATGACCTGTCCCACTCCTACCTCTCACTTCTCTCTCCGCTTAGCCCCCACATCTTGCGCTCTAGCCCTACTGACATGCTTGCAATTACCTTAAGCCACCAGGTACTTCAGGGGATCATCCATTTTGTATGGTTTCCATTCTCCCAGGATGCTTATTTCCTGAGTCCTTCAATGTGTATTTGGAATAGACTCACCTGGTCTTTGCCAGAACCTGGATATTAGCTGCTCAGCCTGTGAGGGAAGAGCATCAGACTAAGGGATTTAGGTTATACTAAGGAAAGTAGAGTAGTGGTCACATAATCATGATATCTACCAGTCCTATCACACACACACATGACCAAGATGCTACCAGCCAGAAAGTGATGCACTCAACAGACACAGCTGAGGTGTGGCCCTGAAGGACACTGAGCGTGCTGTAAAGTAAGCACTAGTGTCTTAGTCCATTTGGGCTCTTGAAACAAAATACCACATATTGGGTAGCTTATAAACAACAAAACTGTACTTCTCACCATTTTGAAGGCTAGGAATTCCAAGATCAGGGTGTCAGAATAGTCACATTTTGAGTCATGGTGGAAGGGGCTACAAATCTCTCTGGAGACTCTTTTATAAGGCACTAGTCCCAATCATGAGGGCTCTGCAGTTATGACCTAAACATGTTCCAGTGGACCTACCTCCTAATACTATAACACTGAGCGTTAGGATTTCAATATATGAACTGGTGCGGGGGGTGGACACAAACATTCAGACATAGCAGTCAGTATGTTGAACTATTTTCCCAGTAGTTACAATGCGTGAGTCCACAAAACAAGAGGTATATGAGAGGGCGACCCAATAAAAACCCAAATTATCTTTTGGAGGGTGAGCCCCTTGTAGTACAGGATTCCTCCACTAGGTGAGTGTTGTAGGAACCCATCTGTACCAAGGTGCCAGCTGGCATTGTTGTGAGAGGCTGCATTTGGCTTCAGTGAAATTTTTTTGAAGACTTTCAATGTGTTTGTGCATTTCATGATGGGTGATTTATGAGCTCACCTACCCATGCCATGCTAAGTGCTCAGCAGTTTTTGACCAAAAACAGCATGACCCCTGTGCCCCACCCTTCCTATTCACCCGATCTCACCCCAAGTGACTTTGGTTTGCTTCCCTGGATGAAAAAAGTCCTCAAAGGGAAATGTTTTGCCAATGTGGAAGAGGTGAAACAAAAAATGACGGAAGCACTAAAAAGCACCCAAACCAATGAGCTCAAAAACTGTTTTGAGCGGTGGGGAAAAAGTCTCAATATGTGTATTGCATCAAATGGACCATACTTTGAAGGTGACTATAGCTTAAACATGTAAGAATAAATACACATTTTTTAAATAAACAAATCCTCATTTTTTTTGCCCCCCCCCCACCGGCCATCGTCAGTAGGAATAGCCTCACTCACCATCACTCCCAGTGACTCACTTTCAGAATTTGTACTTGTTATTTTCACAACTCTGGATCCTGAAGGTTTGAGAGCTTCAGTTCCCAGAAAGGAATGCTTCCACCAGAGCACACAGCAAAGCTCTCATCTAACATCAATGCCCAGCAAGCACAGAAAGGAGTCGCTGTCCTGGCAGGAATCAGGGGCCCTACCATTGGGAAGAGACAGAGCTGCTGTTACACAATTAAGTTGAGAGGATAAGCCCAGGTGACCCACTGGCATTTCTCTTATTACTTGTTTGCTGAGTTTTGACAGTAAATGAACATGTGCAGCAGCCATGGCCTGAGAAGAGCCTGATAACCAGGGGCTCAGACTGCTCAAGGATGATGGATGAATAGCGAGACTATTAGAGAGAATAGTTGACGGAGAGATTTATCTACAATGGATAGTGTAGGAGGGAGATGCAAATCAGATGGAGCCTGCATACCAGCTTCAGCTTGGCGGCAGTAGTTCATTCTGGAAAACTTCCTCTTAGATATTTCCCTCAGAAAAAGCCCACCAAATTCCTAAAGGATCTCCTTCCAGAACTTACATGAATCCCAGAGATGTGAGTGGAATAAAGGGTGGATGTTAATAGATGCTTTAGGAATTGCCCTTAAATGGTGTATTGCCTCATTTACTTTCTCTCCAACAACACTTGGAAAAGTGAAATGCTTATCACTCCGGCTCTTGAGACAATAGGTGGCTGGTAGACCCTAGTGGAGTTTCTCTTTATGGGTTGCCCTTGACTAAAGAGAGCTGCTTTTCCTAAGGTTTTATGTAGTCTGAGTGGCTGGGGGAGAGGGAGCCTGGCTTCCTGCAATGACTGGCTGATGCAAGGTTACACAAACCCAGACTCCTTACCTCAATTTGAGAAAACTCTTGAGGGTCATTCCATCCCCCGTGTTCCCTGTGAGACGGATGAGCTGAGACATTTCCTGTGACTGCATCACAGACTAACTTCTTCCTAATCCTCTTTCATTTACTCCCTTATAGGTGTAGCTTCTGAGAGCAGTCCCAACACTCCCATTTGTTGTGTGCTAATCTCGGTGAATCTTCCCAGGAACTGTAACACATGTCAAATCCTTCTCCATCCTCTCTTGAATTTTAGGGGCTCACTATATATCACATTTGCATCAGTTTATGTAGTTCTTCTCCATTTAGACTCTATGCCCCTTAGGAGCAGGGAATATCTGCTTGTTTAATGTGTCAGCAGCAACTGGCAGAGCATTTATCAAAGGGAAAATGCACCCTCGTGACACCACAAAATGGTTTCACCCTGGGATACTGAAGGACACGTAAGTGAACAGGGTGTTTAATGGCGGTTAGAATAAATGATAGGATAATTTGTGTATAAGGTTTTTAGAATTTGCTCCAACTGAAGAACTTGTTTGAAAAAGATATTTATTTATTTATTTATTTATTTATTTATTTATTTATTTATTTATTTATTTTAGAGAGAGAGGAAGGGAGGGAGGGAGGAAGGGAGGGAGAAAGAGTGGGAGAGAAACATCAATGTGTGGATGCCTCTCACACAACCCCCACTGGGGACCCAGCCCACAACCCAGGCATGTGCCCTGACTGGGAATTGAACCAGCAACACTTTGGTTCTCAGGCTGGCACTCAAGCCAATGAGCCACACCAGCCAGGGCTAGAGAAATTTCACTTTTAAGCAGACTGTTTTGCATGCTGTGCTTGCTGTGTACACCTATTCTTTTCAAATGTGCAATATCCTTTTTCTAGAGCATATATGCAAAGCTAATATACTTACGCTTTTGTAAATATATCCAAATTCTCAATTCAGCTTTTAGTTTATGATATTGTACTGCCTGAAACATGGTTAGTACAATTCCTTTGATGACATAGAATTTCTTTGTGGGCAGATTTTTCATGTGGGTAGTGCAGTTTTGTTGTCATCATATTCTATAACTGTAACAGCAACTCCATGACAAAAACATTCAAACTGATGACATTAGAATAATGCCACACACTGATTGACTGAATATATCACTGCTATACTGACTGGTTTGGTATTGTGTAAACACGACATATTTCTAAGGATTTGAACAAATTAAGAAAATCCAGTAGATGTTTACTTGTCATAGGAAACCAGCAGAGACACATCTTTTAAATATAAAATCCCATCACTGGCTATTTCCAGAAACTCTGCTAGATTAGGAGTCGGGCTTCTTAGATTCTAGTCCAGATCTTATTATTCAGAAGATAAACAGGAAAGTCACTTTACTCTGCTTGGACTTGATAATAAACATGACCATGTGTTGAATACCTCCTGTCATCTCACTTTATACCCCAAACCGCTCTTTTAGGATACATATTATTATACCCATTTTACAGATTAGAAAACAGAGGCTGAGATGATTTAGGTAACTTGCTCCAGGTTGCTAAGACCCAGGATTTGAAAGCAGGTCTGACTCTAAACTTTATTCTTTATTCTAGTATTGATAAAATATTCCGCCTTCTCATTTTTCATCCGAAAGTCAAAAACAATAATACCTACCTTGCTTGCCTGTTTTATAAGTATGTATGAATGTGTGTCTGTGCAGAGGGTGGGAGAGAGTGAGTGAGAGAGAGACAGAGAGAGAGAGAGAGAGAGAGAGAGAGAGACAGAGAGAGAGAGAGAGAGAGAGAGAATGAAATAAACTGATGCATAAAAGTTGGAACTGATGCAACTGATGGAAAAAGTTGCGTAAATTGCAAAGTGCATTTAAAAGTCGTCATTACATGCTCTGGCTGGTGTGGCTCAGTGGACTGAGTGCTGGACTGCAAACCAAAGGGTTGCTGGTTCGATTCCCAGTCAGGGCACATGCCTGGGTTTCAGGCTAGGTCTCCAGTAAGGGGGCATGTGAGAAACAACCACACATTGAAGTTTCTCTCCCTCTCTTTCTTCCTTCCTTCCCCTCTGTCTAAAAATAAGTGAATAAAATATTTATCTCTGGCTCAGAGAGGTATTGATAAATTCTATGCTTTGATTATACCGTCAGACCTTTTGTTAAGTTATTTATGCCTTTTTTGAAGGAATCTTATACTCTCAAAAGCAAAAATGACACACGACAAAGACAATAAAGGGCTCTCCATGAGGTATGGCAAGTCAAGATATTTGTTTGAAGGTCCTAAGTGTTGTTACAGTGCATGGAAGCTAGGAAGTGATTTTTGGACAGGTACAGGAGAGAAATAGGAGGTCCAAAGGATGTGAATCCATCTCCTTTGTTTTTTAAAAACTGTACCCTGCATTTTATTTTGTATAAATACCTTCACTAAGACCCCACAGGTTGCTGAGTAGGTCTGGTCTTTCAGTGTCCCATAAAGCCAGTGTTATCATGACATTTCATTGATGAGAAGAACCAAGTTTGGTGACAATAAGAAACTTGCCCCCAGACACATACTAGGTAGCATCACCAGGCTATAAACTCAGGTATGTGTGATTTCTTATTTTATTTTTTTTCTTTTCCACTTTTTAAAAAACTATTTTTCAAGTAGGTTGTCTCCATTTTACCCCCTCCACTCCTCCCACCAGCCCTCTCCACTTCCCACCCTTGATCCTACCCTCCTTTGGTGTGATTTCAGAGCCTGCCTTCTAATCACTAGCTCAGGCTGCAGTACTGTGTGCCATTATAGAGCCCGAGGGCACGGGGAAGCCCAAGGGGAAGGAAGAGGGTCATGACGTATCTATTGAAGCATTTAGATGTAGAACTGAGGTTTACTTTTGCTCCCTTGACACTCTCATGTCTTTCACATATACACTTTGTTTGTCTTAGGAAACAATATTATTATTCCTCCTTGTCATGTTTTTGTGAAACAAAACCAAGTTTAAAGACTGACGTTCTTAGGTTGGGCAAAATAAAGCACTGTGTTCAACAAATATGCATTAACCACCTACTGCCTACCAGGTGTTGCAATACGTATTGGAATCACACAGATAGGAAAATTATTGGAATATAATGACATTTCTAAAATAATGATATGTACTAAGTGCTGTAAGAACACAGTGAACCGACTGAGTACTTTGAATGCATTTTATTTAAATTTAAGTGTAATGGTTTGTTTATGTTCTGTCTTTTGATACCATCACTGTCATGTAATTTTCGTGCTTTCTACTTAACTAAAAAGTTTCTTATTCAACATTCTTATTTGTACATGTGTATAGAAATAAAATAGGCAGCTGTTTCAGTGTTTCAAATCCTAGTGATTGTTGTACACGTTCCCAGGTTAAGACTGAACAAGCTAACCAAAATGTCAAACACCTTTGCTTTTTGGCTGGTTTGTATCAAATCGGTATCAGAGAAAGAACACCTGATTGGTTCTTGATGACATCATAGGAATTTGTGGGTGGGTAGTTGGTACAGCAGCCGTGGAGAGCAGAGCCCCATGTGAGATAGTTGCAGTACTAAAACACACCCAGTATGTGACTGATCTTGAACTTGGGTACAGATTGATGGCCACATTTAAATGATTGGTATCTGTGAGCAGTATATAAGTTTCTTCAGGCTTGCTTCACTTTATACTTTATCAGAAACATGACAGTGATTTAGGTGATTTCATAATATTATTATAAAGCCTTCATAATTATGGATTGTTGCTTAAAATCTGAATCAACAGTGAACCTGAAAAATAGTAATAATACAGATGGCATGAATTAATTATGACTTATTAACTGTAGTTCAGTAAGATAAATAATTTCAGCGCAGGGCTCACGGAGGAAGCAAACATGATAAAAGGTGGTTTGAAGGTTAGAAACTACAGGATTAATTTATTTGCAGTCCCTATTTTCCCTTCTGTTTCTCCTGCTTCTTATGAACTCTGGACTTCATTTAAGAATCATCTGAAGTTTTATATGTAATAGTGGAAATTAGTTTCTTTTCTTCTGAATCATTTTTGTACTGTGTGTTTCTGTGTGTAGACAGCATACTTTGAAGAGTAATTGATATATTTTTCTCCACAGAAACCACTGTGAAAGTTCAATGTCTATTTTAATAACAGAGTTTTTTGTGCTACTCAAAACTACTATAGTTGCATCGATTCTGATTGCTTCCTGGGGAACTGATTCCCACATATATTTTTAAAGGTCTTGTCCTCCCAAAATTTTCTCATAGATCTAGTGCGAAATGCTTTTATGTGTAATGGTTTAGCATTAACAATTTATGTGAATATATTATTTGGTTTCTTTGAAGGGTTGTCAAATTGATCATCCGATCCTGGTTATTTGTGCCGACAGAGCCTGAGTAATCCTGATTTCTCACTATTTCACTGTTCATGAGGTTTGTGAATGTGTCATGTATGCTACCTGTTTTCCGTGGTACTGCAGATCAGAGCTAAGCAATAGGAGGTAAAGTGGGCATTTGGAAATTACTTGCTGAATTTGGCTTAATTTGAATGGTTCAGATAAGGAGAAGTTATTATTGACTCTGTTGAGAAATTGAGGCAAAGCACATTTTTCTCATGAATTGTGTGTAAATTGCCCAAATTGTCTGAAAAAATTTACTGTGTACTCAAAATTAGGGAGAGCTTTTGTTGAATAAAAATCTAAGTACATCATGACATGGCCATAAGAAAGCACTGAAAACAGCATAATTTTTATGGTAAAATAAATATAAGATTTACCATTTTAAATATTTTAAAGTGTATGCTTCCAGTGGCATTCAGAACACTCATATTCTAAGTGTGGGAAAACACTGTAGCCCATGTAGCAACAGAAAGTTGAGCTAGTCCCTAGGGAACCACCAGAACTATTAAAACACGCAAGTACAGATTTTTGTAAAACAGTGTTATTACTGCCCACCCTGGTGCTAACCAGTCACCCTTGTATAGCAAGAATGATAGGAATAATTTAGGAGTTCCAAGGTGGAGGCAGAGTAAAGGGAGATTGTTTTTAAAGGATTCGGATACTTTGCAGAGGGAAAGCCCTGTGGTAGGAGTTCAGACACTGTTTCCTTCATAATATATTAAAGGGGATGCTATAGCAGAGTCATTTAGAAATCCTAGCCCTGGCTGGTGTGGCTCAGTGAATTCAGCGTCAAACTACGAATCAAACAGTCGCCAGTTCGATTCCCAGTCAGGGCACATGCCTGGGTTGCAGGCCAGGTCCTCAGTGGGGCCACGTGAGAGACAACCACACATTGATGTTTCTCTCCCTTCCTTCCCCTCTGTCTAAAAAATGAATAACTAAAATTAATAAAAGGAAAAGAAATCCACACCCTACAGTAGCTACCAATTCTATAAAACCCAGGAATTGTTTCTTCACTTGCAAAAAGAGTAAATGAGGAAAGTCATGATGTTGTCTGGGGACAATGTTTTCCCATCAAAGGTGACATCATATCATAGATAATGAACCAGAGAATTGTTGAATGGCTTGGTTAAGCTTGACCTGCACAAGTTATTTTTCAGTTTCCTGACCAAAAGAATATAGTGAACCATTGTTTACAGGGAATTTTAGATGCACAGGATTCAAAGGTCCCCCAGAGACGAACCCCAGAAAGGCCACTGAAGTTCCAAATTACTCTTATTGAAAGTAATTGAAGGAGACATGCATAAATGGAAAGATAACCCGTTCCTGAATTGGAAGAATTCATATTATTAAAATGTCCATACTACCCAAAGTTGTTGGTAGATTCAGTGTAGCCCCTATCAAATTTTCAATGGCATTTTTCACAGAAATAGGAAAGAACAACCTTCAAATATGTTTGGAACCACAAAGGGCTTGAATAGGCAAAGCAAGCATGAGAAAGAATAAAGCTAGAAGCATCATAGTTCCTGATTTCGAAGTACATTACAACGGTATAGTAATCAAAACAGCATGACAGTGACTCCTTCCAGACTATGTACCATATGTGGTGTGGGGAGGGTAGATTTTCCCCATGAGGCTGGCCAGGCAAAGCCTTTGGAATTGCTTATATAGGATTTTGGCCTGAAGTCTAACCCCCTCACAGTGATTCCCATCATGTGCAGAGTCAAAACACTAACAATGTCTAGAATTAAGGCATTGCTCCAAAGTTACTAGGCAGATAGGTCCTCAGAACTAGGTATCTATTTTGATTGGATAAACAGACTAACCAACCTCAGTTATCACAAGCATAAGGTCAGTGTGAACTAAGATCTAATCAAAATCACAAGTTGTATGTATTTCTCTTAATTTTTAAAAATATTTAATTAGCATTTACTTTCAATATTATTTTGTATTGAGTCAGGTGTACACATAATGGTTAGACAGTCATATAATTTACAAAGTGTCCCCCCAATATTTCCAGTACCCACCTGGCAGCACACATACTTATCACAGTATTATTGACTGTATTCCCTATTCTGTACTTTACATCTCCATAACTATTTTGTAACTGCCAATTGGGACTTCGTTAGTAGGACCATACAGGATTTAAGTATACATTACTGTGATACTATATCCATATATTGCACTGTGATCCCACCACCTAATGTTAAACCACCTTCCCTCATCATATATTAAGTCCCCCACTACACCCCCTACCCTCTGGTAAGTACTGCACTGCTGTGTCCACAAGTTTCAGTTTTTGTATGTCCCAGATGTGAGTGAAATCATATGGCTCTTATCTTTTTCGGACTGATGTATTTCATTTAGCATAATGTCCTCAAGATTCTTCCATGTTTTCCTTCCACAGATGACTGGATAAAGAAGGCGTGGTGCAGGTGCACAGTGGAATGCTGCTCAGCCATAAGAAAAGATGAAATGTTGCCATTCGTGACAACGTGGATGGACTCTGGGAATATCACGCTAAGTTGCGTTAATAATTATCTTTTTAAAGAGATCATTTCACCTTTCTCCTATTCCAGCTGAAGGCAAATAGAATGGGATGTGAAAGCCCCATTGATTATCTCTATTATTTGCATGTTCCCACAATATTTTTGTCATAAAATATGTTCCTGGTCTGAATAAAAAGTTTCAGAGGTCCCATATATTTTTTTTTTGTGCAATCCCTCCAAAACTTTTATTTTGTTTTGGCTCACCATCATGAAGGAGCAAACATAATTTCAAATCCCAAATGCAAGTAAACAGTAGTAAAACCAAGCTATTTATTGGTGCCTTTTTGGAGGTCCTGTAGTCAATCTGCCAGTGTTGCCCAGAAACCAGTCCACTGGGTGCTTTTCCTGGTGAGTTATTCATAAATCTCTGAGTCAGTTTACCTGCTGGACGTGTGATCCTAATTCTCTTTGATGTGCTCAGCTCACTTAAAAGGGCAATGGCCACAGGCGTAGTAATCTGGTGTGCCCACCTTCTTAATGTATGTGTGAAAGGATCTGATCCCAGACATTCCATTGTCTCAGCTGCTCCCTTTAAACTTTTAGAGGCCATCTGGCTCTAGTGTCTCCACCATAATTTAAAACTGCTCCCTCACCTTTTTAGTGGGCTGAAACATAACCCATTACACTGGCCTTGATAGTTCATTCCAAAAGTAAGTTTCCCCAAGTTGTTTTTCATTAATTATCCAATTTTTGTAAACAAAATGTACCTACTTGACAATGTACTTACTTTAGTAGTCATCAAACACAGCTCCATGAATGTGTGGACCTATGTGTTGGTTGATCTCTCTGCATCTTACGCTGCCATCAGGACTGTCTCACTTTTGGCATGGTGTGCTAGTTGGTCTGGATGGCCCTTTGCCCATTTTCACATCATAAGGTGAGTGAAGGACAGTGGCTTTTCATTTAACTCTCTTCTCAGTTAGACTGAGACTGCTATCCATTAGCAAAAGCATAGTCTCTACCTTCTTCCAGAAAATTCTCCCTGGGCTGTCCATTTACCAAGAGGCTTTCCTTCACTGCTTGGTGACATGGACACTCCTTGGAGCAGCAGGGGAGCTGGGGCTGACTGGTACCCCCATGTGTAGTGCCACTGGGGCCCCGTGCCATTGAGGCTTGGTTTGGCCCTTTATTGAGGCTGTCCTTACAATTTTAACTGTATGGTTTGAGCTTTTCCTCCTGATTTGATAGTACCCATGGCATAATTGGAAGCCCTTTCTATGGTAATAAAATGGCTTTGAGGACCATTAAGCCTTTAGTTTCAGGTAGACCCAAGGTGATGGGGAGTATTTGATTTTCTAGAGGAGTATAAGTTGCCTTTGTCTCTGGGAATTTCTTGCTGGTTTCAGAGGATACCACAGATGGGGTCATTCAACATTGATTTTAAACTCCTTTCTAGCCCATAGGGCAGGGGTGTCAAACTCATTTTCACTGGGTGCCACATCAGCCTTGTGGTTGCCTTCAAAAGGCTGAATGTAACTTTAGGACTGTATGAATGTAACTACTCCTTAAGTAGGGGCAAGGAGCTCCGCATTGCTGCTGGGTAGAAACGAGGTGCTGGGCTGGATAAAACAAGTGGAGGGCCAAATTTGGCCTGTGGGCCTCGTGTTTGCCACCTCTGCCTTAGGTGCTAGAAAGCCAAAAAGTACAATTCTTAAACTCCCCTCTTTATGGTAAACTTTCGGGGGTTCATATTCTATCTTAATCAGGAATTGAGATCAGTGGGAGAGAGGCTGCAGCCAGTGATACATTCATTTTGCTGATGCAGATCCAACAGATGGCTTGTAATGGCCTTCCTAATCCTCCAGTCACAGCTAAGGCCCAGCTGAAGGCTGTGGCAGCAGCAGCTTCCTGCTCCCTGGATAATGGTGAAGGTGATGTGCACCTGGATCCAGCAGTTTAGACAGTGGCCTCCCAGTGGCCTCCTATGTCAGTTCTTGTTATTTTTAAGATTTAATTTTTTTTTATTTTTAGAGAGGGGAAGGGAGGAAGAAAGAGAGAGAGAGAGAGAGAAACATCAATGTGTGGTTGCCTCTCACGTGGCCCCCACTGGGAACCTGGCCCGCAACCCAGGCTTGTGCCCTGACTGGGAATTGAACCTGTGATGCTTTGGTCCTCAGCCCGCGATCAATTCACTGAGCTACGCCAGCTAGGGCCTATGTCAGTTCTTGATTCACCATTTTCGTGACTGACTCAGAGATGCTTTCCTTGGCAGGTGGTTATGTGGTGGTGTTCAGGGACTTAATCAAACACTCAGCCTAGGGCCTGCTTCTTTGACCCTCCAACAGTTTTGTAAACACTTAATTTTCTGCAGTAAATTTGTTTTTGTTTTTAATAACTACAGAGATTTCTGTTATTTGCAGTTAACTCCTGAGTGATACACAGCTGGTTATTTCTTGACTCGAAAGGGTCCATTTGCAGACACTAAGCTGCTGAGTTCCTGATGTCTGGCAATTGACATGTCCAAAGTAAATGCTTCGTCTACTGGGTTGTCCCTAATGGCACACTCTGCTTGACATCTATTTTAAGTTAGTGTAGACTGTTGTTTTCTCCTTCCTTTACCTGCTGTCCCCAATAAATACTTTCTTTCTTTCTGGTTTTTTTTTTTTTTTCCTTTTTAAACTTGATGTAATCCTACTGGAGGAAGACAAAAGTATATTGCATTCCTCAAAAGATGAAGACAGGTTAATTCACATTTATTTTTAGTTGGTATGTTAAAAACACAATAGATAAGTCAATTACAGCTAAATATCTTTCAGGGGCTTTAATTCATTAGTGATTTGGACAGTATAGTCAATATATCCACTGCTTTAACAATTAATAATTAATGGAAAGCTCTCAACAATTATCCTAGAGAACTAATGGATACATGGTTTTTGCAAATCATCCCTATCTCTTTCAAATATTTTCTATTTGGGGAGATTTCAGCTTGTTTCCTTTTCAACTCATCTTTGTGAATTATTACATATGTTCTCTCTCTCTGCTGGTTACATTTAATTTCTTGATTTGCATGGTAAATACGCAATGTTCAGTTGATAATTTCATTGTGGTAAAATACACATAACACAAAACTTACCATCTTAACCATTAAGCGAATAGCTCAGAAGTATTAAATATATTCATATTGTTGTGCAACAGATCCCCCCAAACTTTTCATCTTGCAAAACAGAAACTGCATACCCATTAAACAACTCCTCATTTTTCCCCGGCTTCAGCCCCTTAAACTACCATTCACCATTTTGTTTTTGTGAAGTTCATGCTTGTAGTGAACTCATAAATGGAAACACTGTATTTATCCTTTTGTGAATGGCTTATTTTATTTAGCATAATCTCCTTAAGGTTCATACCCATTGTAGCGTGTGTTAAAATTGCCTTCCTTTTCAAGTTTGGATAATATTCCAATGTATGTATAGCCAACGGTTTGTTTATTCATCCCTCAGTGGACACTTGGATTGCTTTCACCATTTAGCTGTTGTGAATAATGCTTCTATGAACATGGGTATGCGAATATCTCTTTAAGATACTGCTTTAAATCCTTTTTGATAAATATCTAGAAGTGGTGTTGCTGAGTCATATGAGAATTCTGTTTAATTTGTCAAAAAAACCTGCCACACTGTTTTCCATAGCAGCTGCATTAAATATATACTGCGAAATAGGCAATTTGACACGTTGCCATTTAGCCTTCTGACCGTAATCATAAAATATTCAACTTGTTTATCAGATTTAAAACCATCTTTCACTACCCTAATGTATCCATTTCAATTATTCACTCTGAAGTTCTGGCTACTACCTGTTCAATTTCCGTGCTTAGCCACCTGTTTCCAGTTTAATCTTACTGTTTGTTACCAGTATGTCTGTATTACCCAAGCCTTTAAACAACTTCGTCTTTCCCTGAGCTGTCATCACTTTGGAGCTACTGTTAATTGATACTAATTCCATCTGCTGACCTTTTGACTCTCACAGGATGATCACACTACCTCACTCCCAGAGTAGCTTTGTGGATCCCTTATAAACTTTGTAATTTTAGGGGGCTTCTACCCTTTCAGAGTGAGATATTCAGGGACAAGCTCAGCTTGGTTTATTTGGCATTGGGGGACCTTATCTCCAAGCCTCCTATGAGTACCTCATCGGGGATTGCCTCCAGAATCTAACGGCGTTTCCTTTGTACTTCCTTTACCTCATCTGACTGTCAGTGTTATCTTTCAAGACCCATCTTTCTCTCAGAAATCATCCCTGCTCTCTTCTAGCTAACTTACTGCCCATTTTGGTAGTTGTGTGACTATTACATAAGCATTTGTCTACTAATTCCAAGGCATCTACTACCCTTCCCTGAACTCTAAGCTCCCCATTGTGTCAATGAGCAAAGTCCTTTTGGTGAGAAGTACTATGATTTCTATTTCCTTCATTAAAAGCAGTTGTTAGGGTATCCTGAGAGTTTCAGTGGGGTTTGATGCGTCTTGATAAAACATCTGTTTATGGCCGACATTAACTTTGACTTCCAGAATAACTTCTCTCATTTACTGCTAAGTCTGTTGTATTAGCTGTCAGTTAACCCCTTCACCAGGCTGCAAATCTATTCCGTGGGGAGTCGGAGAGGGGTTTTCCAACCTTGGAGGAGACTCTAGGGTTTTTTTTTTAAATTTATTTTTTAGAGAGAGGAAAGGAGGGAGAAAGAGAGGAAGAGAAACATCGATTGGTTGCCTCTCACATGCCCCCAACTGGGGACCTGGCCCGCAACCCAGCCATGTGCCCTGACTGGGAATCGAACTGGTGATCTTTTGGTTCTCAGGCTGGCACTCGAGCCACTGAACCACACCAGCCAGGGTGACTGTAGGTTTTTCTTTTTTCTTTTTTTTAATGGATGTTCTAAGTCTTTCTCTCTAGGGAGATTTCCTAAACTTCTAACGATTTTTTTAAACATAATGGGGTCTACTATTTCACCATATAGAGCTCCTTTGTCTCTTTGGCAAATTCTTTCCTATGATTAGTAAGTTTGAGTAGGTGTAAGCCCTTGTTCCTATCCCACAAAGTCTTGAAGCTAAGCCAAAAACCTTCAGCAGGATGGTGATAATTGTCCCCTGTGTTAGGCTGGGTTCCTGATCTCCATTCTTCTTTCAGCTGTTTTACAATGTGGTACTGTGGACTTGTGTAAAAGTATTCTTCAGGATTGTTTTTTCTGCCTTTATACAACATGAAAAGTTATAAATGGCTCATACTGCTTTAACAACTTGCAAATTTTGCACCAGGTATTACAAACTGACCTAATTTAGCCACTCAGCACTTATTAGTTTCTTTTGGTGTTTTCCACGGGCCTCTGGAAATTAGAAATAGTTGGTGCTTATGTTTGCTTCTCCACAATCTTTCTATCAGGTGACATGAACGTACCTCTTACACCCAATATTTCCAAAGATACACTTGTCAACAAAAGCAGGCAGAAACAATTATACTTCCTATTGTTGTAGTTCAGGGGTTCCACTCTCTGCCCTTCTTTCCTTCCTTTGGCTATTACTTGATAGTTGGATCAGCCAACTTTGTTAGTTCAGGGAAGAGTCTTACATAAAATAAAGTGACACAGAACAAATGGGGCTTTAGACCTTAACGCCTGTATCAAAACTGTTAGGCTACTAGGCTTCTAAATTTTTCCACCTCGTTTATGCAAGGACAGTGGGGCCTGAGCAATGAATGTCTTAACCACCTACATATCACAAAGACTATTATTTCACCAATGAAAAAATTTATCTCTAACATCCCTTATGCTGATTAACACACCCTCAGGGGACAGATATTTAGATCCATATTGGAGGTGCTTAATAACCACCTTTGGAGTGTGAATTCCTGATTAAGGTACATCATAAGCTTGCTAACCACCTTTATAGTGTAGATGACAGTTATCTTATATAAATCACAATTTCTGTTACAGAAAATATAAAAGCAAGCCATGTAATTAGATAGCAGTTAAATGGCAAGAAGAGGAAATATATGACAAGCTTATCAAGTACATGGAACCTTTATCTTTCCTAGCCTTTCCTTTAGAAACTTTTCTACCACTCAGTTCTGGCCTTCCTTCTGACCTGAAGACATCTGGTGTTCTCATACTCTTCCTCTCTCATCAAAACAGTTTCTTTTTCTATCTTTTTTCAAAAAAATATTTATTTATTTTTAAAGAGGGGAAGGGAGGGAGAAAGAGAGGGAGAGAAGCATCAGTGTGTTTGTTGCCTCTCACGTGCCCCACTCTGGGGACCTGGCCCTCACTGGGAATCAAACCAGTGACCCTTTGGTTTGCAGGCCAGCACTCAGTTCACTGAACCACACCAGCCAGGGCTGAAGCAGTTTCTTAGAAAAGAATTTGGTGAACTCATACACAATTTGAGGTTAATAACAGAGTGGAGAAGGTAGGGAGAAGTTATGTGCTAAACACCAAGAATATTTACATATTTGAACATGCCTGGGAAGGATAAACAGCCTAAACCATTTACCAAGCGTGCATTATGTATGTACTCTGAAACATAGTGTGTTAGTCCATTCAAGTTTCTATAACAAAATACCATAGACTAGGTGGCTTATAAATGACAGACATTTATTTCTCACAGCTCTGGAGAGTAGAAGTCCAAGATCAAGGCACCAGCTGATTTGGTGTCTGGGGACAGCCCCCTTTCTTGTTCATGAACGGCTATCTTTTCCCTTTGCTCTCACATAACAGAGGGACAAGGGAGCTCTCTGGGACATCCTCTAAAAGGGCACTTATGTGCCAATAATGACTTATAAGACCTGATTACCTTCCCAAGCCCCCATCTTCAAATACTATCACGGTGAAGATTAGGTTTCAACATGTGAATTTGGTGGTGGTGGGGGTGGGACACAGACATTCAATCTATAGAATATATGTTTTATTTTTATGTATGTATATATGAATAAATATATGTGTATATAGATATACACATGCTGTCATTTAATCTTCACAACTTCCTTGTTAGGTAGAGAGCATAATTTCTTTTTCTTTAATTTAAAAAGCTGCATAGTCTTTTTTTTTTAAGATTTTATTTATTTGTCTTTAGAGGGGAAGGGAAGGAGAGAGGGAGAGAAATATCAATGTATGGTTGCCTCTCATGCGTCCCTTGCTGGGAACTGGCCTGCAACCCAGGCATGTGCCCTGACTGGGAATCGAACCAACAACCCTTTGCTTCACAGGCCTGTGCTCAATCCACTGATAATTTCTTTTTTATGGTTTGGGAGACTGAGGCTCAGAGATGTTAAATAACTTTCCTAAAGTCTTCTCATGGCCTTCGCAATGAAAAGATTTCCTGGGGCTTGCATTTTAACAGTGAAAAATACCTTAGGACATAGGAATTTATTTCTCATGGTGATTTTCAGGCTTCAGTGAACTGGTGGGAAAAGTGATTGTCACATTAAATCACCAATCTCTTTTGTGGTGGGAGATCTCAGTGAGAAGTTTGCAAGAAAAATCATCCATGTGTACTGAATCTCTGCTTTAATAGTTTCATTTGTTGCTCTTCTTTCTTGCCTCCGCCCCCACCTTCCATAAACATAAGAGGTCTGTCTGGAAAAAGTCCAACCATTGTTAATATAACGAGAACAGTTTGCACAGTATCATGTAACCTCACAGCCAAGGAGAATGGACTGGAATGCGCATGCATGAACAATGATGACTTCACTGTACTAGTCAGTGGGGTGGTAGATGCTGTTGAGTGAGCATGTGTACTGTGTGGCTGTCACATTCAAAATGACTGAGCAAGTAGAGCAACGGGCTTGCATCAGATTTTGCATTAAGCTTGAACATTCCCTGGCAGAAACTATCCAGATGATTTAGAAGGCCACAGCTATGGGCAACTGGTAATTGACAGCTTCATCAGGACAACACACCTGCTCATGCATCATGTCTTGTGCAGAGTTTTTGGTAAAACATCAAATCACTCCAGTGACTCAGCCCCCTATAGCTCAGATTTGGTGCCCCATGACTTCTGGCTTTTCCCAAAAGAAAAATCACCTTTGAAAGAGAAGAGATTTCAGACTGTTGATGAGACTCAGAAAAATAGGATGGGGCCACTGATGGTGACTGGGAAAACAGTGTGAGGTTTCAAGGTGCCTACTTTGAAGGAGACTGAGGTGTGATTGTCCTATGTCCTTGTATCTTCCTCAATAAATGTCTCTTTTTCATATTACATGGCTGGATACCTTCTGGACAGACCTCATGCACACACAGACACACTTGTTTCTTGTATATTTAACTAATATTACTCTACAGGAGTGCTGTATTAGGTGGTTATTAGAGGTTTTCTTTTCATTAATTTTTACAGAGAATGTACTTAAAGCCTAATATCATTCCCATTACTATGCTTCCTTTTTTCGTTTTTTATTTAATTAAATTTATTAGGATGGCATTGATTAATAACATTATGTAAGTTTCAGGTGTACAATTCTATACTACAACATCTGTGTATTGCACTGTGTGCTTGTTATCCACAGTCTAGTTTCCTTCTGTCATCATATATTTGACCTCCTTTCTTCTGTGGTGACCAGCATACTGTTGTCTGTGTATATGAGTTTATTTGTTTGTGATGTTTGTGAATTTATTGCTCTCTGTTTTATATCCTACATATGAGTGAAATTATATGGTTGTCATCCTTTTCCATCTGACTTATTTCACTTAGCATGATATTCTCAAGTTCCAATCATGTTGTCACAAATGACAACATTTCATCATTTTTTCATTGGTAAGTGCACTGGTATCTTTCAATGTTCGGTCAGGGCATTTTACTTTCTCCTGTGCTATAGTCAAGCAGTCTTTGACGTTCTTATATAAATATTCATGTGGCTCTGGCTGGTGTGGCTCAGTGGACTGAGGACTGGCCTGCAAACTAAAGGGTCACTGGTTCAGTTCCCAGTCAGAACATGTGCCTGGGTTGCAGACCGGGTCCCCAGTGGGGGGCGCATGAGAAGCAACCACACGTTGATGTTTCTCTCCCTCTCTTTCTTCCACCCTTCCCTTTCTCTAGAAATAAATGAAATCTTTTTAAAGACTTTAAATCTTCATGTGGAAACTGTCTGCTATTTTGTGGTTTAAACTGATTGCAAGTAAGTTTTATATTAACTTTTACACATTACCTATTTTGCATAGATTATTTATTCACAGCTCTGTATTTCACATGTTTTTGGATCAATCAACTAGCAAAAAGAAAACATCTCCTATCTTCTTAAAGTGATCATTGAATACATACTATTAGCCATTGTTTTATGATTATCACCAATGTAATATTTATTAACAAAATGTCCCCATCTTGTACCTTCATGAGTATAATGATTATTATCCATGTGTCATCTCATATAAATAGTACAGCCATGAACTATGCCTATTGTCTATTACTGTCAGGTGGAAGGAAAAAATGTTATGAAATAAACGTAGAACTTCTATTTAATATGGTATCATAAGTTTATGGTTTGAAGTCTTCTATTCATGAGAAATATATATAGGATAGAAAAGAGACAAACAAAAAAGAGAAATTAAAACACTATATCTGTGCTCAGAAACAAGATAATTCTCTCTCTGTAAGTGAAGCGGAACTCGGCATCTGCATCTTGAAGTAGGCTGGAATGTACAAGATTTCTTTTCCCTTGGGGTAAAAGGGCTCAGATTAAAAGTGCCCCACTTGATGTGGCAGATAAAATCAAGACTCATTGGCTGTGAAAATAATGGAGACCATTTGAATGAGAATAAGCAGAGGATATTTATTCAGAGCTTGCTGTAGTGAGAGGGTCAGCCATCATCATTTGCATTCTGCAGAGATCCAAAGACAGCCAGGGAGTGAGACTGCTTTATAGTGGGTGAGTGGGGGGAAAGGAAGGCTTCAGGAATGTTTGATTGGAGTTTGTTCACATAGGGAAACTGCAAGGAGACCAACTAGAAGTTGGATATCCTGAATGATTGTTTCAGAGAATATATTTCTCTCCTTGGTCCTCAGCATAAACTTTTGATAATGGTTTTGTGAAAAATCCTAGGAAATTGATTCTGCTACCTGAAAATATTTAGGCCTTCTATCATTAATCAATGTGGGTTTTAGAACTTGGAAATAGACTTCTTTATAACCTTAGTTGGGCTATCAGCATTGTCTTCCGCTTGTAAAAATAAATATAGTTTTTGGTTTTAGACAAGGAATACAATGGGGGTCCCCAGTTTTTCTCCAGAATATCATTTGTGTTCACTATAATGGTATTTATACTGAAATATAAGGTTTACAAGAATGAAGAATACAATTTACTGGTCATAAAATAATAAAAGTTAAATAGTAACATTCTTATATTTTTTAGAAAAATAATCAAAATATTTACTAAAAATGTAAGTAGACCCAAGGGCACTTAAAATTGGGTAGGGATACTGCAGTGGACAGTACCATACTCTCTCCTGTGAATATCCTGTAAGACTCTGAAGACTCCACAGAAATTTATCATATGGAAGATCTGAATGACACATAAATGGCATGTGCTGATTTAATTGCACTAATGATGTTTTCCTGCCTTCCACATGACCTTGATTAGAAAAGGCAGCATACCTATTGGAGAGTCTTGATGATGAATCTGATAATAATATTAGATACAATGTATTGGTCCACTTGACACAATAATGAGTTTTTGGAATATAAATTTACCTTATTATCAAGCTGTATATTTATGCAGAAAATGAATACACTGTGTCCAATTCATAGTATTTATCCTGATAGGCAATGCACATTTTCTTTCATTTCAAATGATCCTCTGTTGTTAGGCCTTGACTTTGACTGACCTATGTTAATGGTGATGTAAGTGGCAAAGTATTTCCACCAATTAGCACTTCTAGTTTTCCTCAGTAGTCTCTTTATTTTTTCCACCTTTTATAAGAAGAACCCAGTGTCCATTTTCCCCTTCGTTATTAACAAACCATTGATAAATTGAGATCCTTCTAAGTTGCGTATTTTCTTTTATTTTAACTAGACAGCGTGATTCTCATTACTGAACATTCTATGACAGTGACATTTAGCTGAGGCTCCTATACCTTTATTTTATAACTTTTGAGAATGTTGCTACCTCAGATGTTTTCTTCTGTTCAATCCTTACTACATTATTGAAATTGCTTATTACAATTATCTTATAACTGCCAAAGCCAATGGCCTTGTCTCAGCTCTTACCTACTTTTAAAGACTTTGTGGCATGGGACAAGTGACCAATTAAACCTCAATTTATAAATTTCAATCCTAATCAAAATCCATTTTGATTTTTTTGAAAAAGTCTGTAGTCATCAGAACACAGAACAACAAAGATATATCACTTCATACCTGTTAGCTTGGCAAAAATTACAAAGCAGAAAAATATTAATTATTGATAGAAATATGTAAATTTAGTAACCCTAAGGTATTGCTGATTAGAATGTAGTTTATTATAGTATTATTGTCATTCTTTAGAACAATTTAGCATAATTAAAGTATGTCTGTTCTACCTGGAGAAAATTATGCTAATTGAATTAAGCCAGTCAGTGAAAGAAAAATACCACATTGTCTTGCTTATATGTGGAATCTAATGAACCCAATAAACTAACGAACAAGATAGTAACAGAAGCTTAGATAGAAAAAAAACAGACTGAAAGCTGCTGGAAAGGAGGTGGGAACAGGATGAAAGATGGCAAAGGGATTAACCAAAGAACACTTATGCACAACCAATGGACATGGACAAAGAGTATGGGGATTGACTTGGGGAGCAGAGAGGGTGGGGCTGGGTGGAGGTGGGCAGAGAAAGAGTGGGGACGACTGTAATAGCAGATACTCAAAAAGTCTTTAACAAAAGAATGAATCAGCTCTGGTGGGTGGAGCTTCATACCATGTGGGGGTCTATTTGCTATAGAAATTAAACTAACACTGTGTTAGTTTGCTATGGCTGTCATAATGAAGTGCCACAAACTTGGGTGGATTAGGGTCGATCCTACTTCAGGACTCATCTTAATTTAACTAATTATATCTGCAACAGCCCTATTGCAATGTAAGGTCACATTCTGAGATACTAGGAATTAGGAGTGCAACATAGAATTTTGGGGAGCACAGTTCAGCCTATCACAGTAACTAAAATGTTTTTTGTAATATCGTTGTGGTGATAAGTACACCTCTAGCTATAAACCACTGGACATATTTCCAGGTCTTAAAGCATAGGCTTCAGCAGGGTGGAGGCTAGGAACAGGTATAAAAGGATTCCAGGAGGATTAAGGGAGATGAAAACCTCCATTTTTTGACTCATCATCTACTTCCAAATATATGTCTCTTTGTGTGTGTGTGTGTGTACTGTTGACTCCTGGAGCTGCCCTGCCTGCTTCCCTTCCCATAACTCCCAACTTTACAGATGTGATGAAGTAAAGGATTTTGATATGAGGAGATTATCCTGGATCATCCAGGTGGGCCCTAAATATGACTACATGTATCTGTATAAAAGGGAAGCAGAGGCATAGTTAATGACACACAGAAGAAGAGGATATGTGACCATGGACATAGAGACTAGAGTGATGTGGGCATAAGCCAAGGAGTGCTGGAAGTCAACAGAAACTGGAAGAAACAATAAATCATTCTCCATTAGACTCTCTTAGGGGAGCATGGCCTTGCTACCATCATGATTCCACTCCAGTGATACTGGTTTCAGACTTCTGGTGTCCAAAACTGTAAGAGAATGAAGTGTTAACATATTAGTTACAACAGACACAGGAAAATGATACACATGGCTTAATAATATCAAATAAGGATAATAATATCTATCTTAGAGTATCCTGGTAAGCATTAAATTAGGTAATATATTTATTTCAAAGTTGTTAATAGAACCAGACATCTGGTATATACTTCATAAATGGTAACTATCTTTATAGTAACTGTTATTATTAAAACTGCACCTAATGATTTGGGGACATTTTTTTAAAATTTGGGTTTTGAGGCAAATAACATGATTGGAGTTGAGTGTATGTGCTAATCAGAAGGTTAGGGAAAGAAAAATGTAGTGAAGAGTTGAGGCTAGGATGGAATAGCTTCTGATTTTAGACTAAAAAATGGCATCTGTAGTAATTCATTGCTTTTCCTACTTCATGATCAATTCTTCCTCCGCAGTCCTGTTCTACTCCAGCCCTGGGCAAGGTAAAGAGGAAAATGAAATGTAGAAGAGACAAGGAAAAAGAGTTTCTCTATAAAGTAACACACCATAGGGAGACATGCAGAATTTGCCTAAGGGCAGCTACTCCTGAGTGGTTAATATTAAAAGGCCATACAAAATTTAGTCACATAAGAATCAAGAGTCAGAGACAACATATTTTTTTTCTTGACAAATAAATGTGTTCATTTGTTGAGCAAAGCAGTCATTTTTGTTGTGCAGCCCTTTTCCTGATTCAATTCGTATGCTTTTCATCTTGGGATTCTATGGTCAAATTATTGCTTGAATAGGCCAAAGGATGGATCATTTCATGGAAAATTTTCTGCTTGTCTATTTTTGTTAATGGCATTAATTTCTACAGAATTATGGTAAAAGCTGGAAATTTTATGCTTGGTGTATGTACCTCTTAGGGAAAAATAAGTAAATTATATTTTCAATAGTACCTTGTTTTCAATAAATAAATACTACACCAAAATCTGTCAGTGACATAGAATATTATATAACAAGCTAGTTGCATAAATTTGAATTGAATAAATAGTGAGCTATAATTGTGCTTAATGGAAAGAAGGCTCTTCATCTTTCTAATAGTTTGTTATAGGGCATTATGTTATTTGACTTTCCTCTGACCCCTTATTCTTCTCATTCTACCACTTTATGGGATGGGAGCTCATAGAGCTGTACATACCTGAAACAAACTGAGGAAATTGAGTTCAAACTAATATGACCATACTAAGAGAGTCATAAAAATGGAACTTAATACACCATTTCTCATATTCCTAGTGTTTCGACATCAAAACTCTGAACTGTAAGTCAAGAGACCTAAGTTACTAGCTAACTAGATAACATTAGACAAATTAATTTGCCCTTATGGACCTCAGTTTCCCAGTTTCTCAGTTTTTAAAATAACATGGTACACTAAACAACCTCTAGTAGTGCTTTCAAGAGCCAACATTCTGTAATTCTGTATTAATTGGATTTTAAGTTTTCTTTTAGAAAAACACTTTTGACTGCCAAAGTGTAAGTTGGTACATACTGGGACAAAAGTGTCCTGACCAGAAAATTCAATGGATCTCAATTTTCCAAGATAGTAACTATTTCTGTGTTTTCTGGTATTTGATACCCAGCAACCTTGCCCTCTGCTGCCTCGTTTCTTCATTTGTACTATAACATATGTCTTAGTTAAGGTGGCCATACAAATTACCATAGACCGTGTGGCTTAAACAGCAAACATTTACTACTCACAATTCTGGATGCTGGGAGGTCCAAGACCAGGGTACTGGCAGATCCTAAGGGCCTACTTCCTGGATGGCAAATGGCTGGGGTTTTTTTTTTTGTTGTTGTTGTTGCATCCTCATATGGTGGAGACCAGAGGGAGAGATATTTTGTTTCCTTCTCTTTTATAAGAACATTAATCCTATCATGAAGGCTAATTACCTCCCAAAGGCTCCACTTCCACATACCATGACATTGTGGATTAGGCTTGAACATGGGAATCTGGTGGAATCCCAAATATTCAGTCTGTAGCAGTTGTACTTGGCAATCAATGAGTCATGGCACAGTCATTGTCAGAGGACACTTGTAGCCCCATACCAAGGACTACATGGTAGAGTCCCTTTATCTAAACTCCTGGCACTTTCTTATCATAGTAAAATATGTTAGAGAGCTAAATAAATCTGTCTCCCTGCCCTTTTAATACTGCCTTTTAAAATCCATCTTTTAAATGAACCACCAGTTGCATTTGATCCTTACTGATCATTTCTTCCTCAAATATAAACCCTTCAGTGGAACTCTAGAGTTGAGGAAGATAACCAAACTTCTTACATGATTTGTAGTAACTTTTATGGTATGATATGACCCCTGATACTCTCTTGCACTTCATTTCTCAACACATCTCCCACCTGACATTGCACCTTCTACTTTGCACATGATCAACTCCAGACACCCTGAAATGTTCGTGGCTTGCCCAACACGTTACACTATGCTATTATCTTGCTCTCGTCGTTACACACATTACTCCCACTACCTAAAATGCCCCCTCCCCATCATTTCAGTGCTTTGCCTGTTTTGTATTTCCATTGTTTTTTTTTCCCTTTGTTTCTGCTTTACTTTGTAAATCAGTGATTTTCCATGGTGGTGTGCTCTGATTGCCCTCTTTATCTTTTGTGAATCTATTCTAGGTTTTTACTTTATGGTTACCATGAAGCTTACATCAAACATCTTATAGATAAAAGTCCATTTTAATCTGATAGTAACTTAAAATTGATCACATACAAAAGCTCTACACTTTTACTCCGCCTTTTATATTTTGATGTCACAATTTACCTCTTTTTCTATTGTATACTCAGTAACAAATCATAGTAGATATAGTTATTTTTAATATTCCTTTCCTTTATCTCTTATGCTATAGTTAAGTAGTTAACACACCATCCTATTACAGAATTAGTTCTCCAAGTCTATATATTTACCTTTATCAGTGTGTTGTATACTTTCATATGTTTTCATATTACTAACTAAAGTCTTTTTTCAGCTTGAAGAATTCATTTCATCAGTTCTTGCAAGGCAGACCTAGTGGTGATAAACTCCTTCAGCTTTTGTTTGTCTGGAAAACTATTTCTTCTTTATTTCTGAAGGATAACTTTGTCAGAATAAGTATTCTCAGTTGGCAACTTTTTTTCTTTCAATGCTTCAAATACATCATTCCACTCTCTCCTGGCCTGTAAAGTTTCTGCTGAGAAATCTGCGTATAGCCTAACGAGGGTTCCTTTGTAGGTTAAAATTTTTTCTCTTGCTGATTTTAGGATTCTCTCTTTCTTTAATTTTTGACAGTTTCATTATAATGTTATCTTGGAAAAAGTCATTTTGAATTGAGGTAATAGGGTCATCTATTGGCTTTATGAACTTGGGATGTCCAAGTTTCTCCCCAGATTTGGGAGCTTCAACTATTATTTATTTAAATAAACTTTCTGTCCCCTTCTCCCACTCTTTTTCTTCTGGAACTCCAGTTATTCTAATACAGGGTAGGGCAAAAGTAGGTTTATGCTTGTTTGTAAGGAAAATAATAAAATAATTAATAAATGATAATAGAAGAATAAACTGTGTGCTGCATACTCACAACTGTAAACCTACTTCTGCCCCACCCTGTATTTGTACATTTGATGGCGTTCCATAGTCTTGCCAGGCTTTTGACCCCAGCACTCTAACAAAATAGCACTTATCAGGTTTGCCAATGAACTCTGCAGTTTGTTTATAGCTCCAGTATTTCCCCTACAATTCATATTGCTATATCTGTCTGGCTAGTCGACTTCTTTTCTTGGAGCTATAATAAGTATTTCAAATGTAATTTGTTTTAAAGGACAATTCTGCCCTGAGTGGCATGGCTCAGTGGGTTGGGCATCGTCCTGCAAACTGAAAGGTCATTGGTTCAATGCCTGGTCAGGGCACATGCCTGAGTTTCCAACTTGGTCCCCGGTTGGGGGCATGTATGAGACACAGCCAGTTGATGTTTCTCTTGCACAATGATGTTTCTCTCCCTCTCTTTCTCTCTCCCTCCCCATCTCTCTAAAAATAAATATCTTTTTTAAAAAGCATAAGCATTTAAAAGAGAATTATTTGGCCTCTAAACCTAGTCTTTCCTCACCATTCCCCATTTTGGTAAGTGAAACCATCCATTCATCTACTTACCAGGGCCACAAAATTGATAACTATCCTTGATAAGTTCTCTCATACTCTAAATCCAATGTATCATGAAATCTATATGCTGTAACTTAACAGTATATCCTAAATCTTCAACTTTCTCTTCTACCACTCTTAAATATTCAGTTCTAGTCTAGATTTACTCACCACATTGCTGTTTATGGAACACATCAGGCAAGCTTTCACTTTGCCTGAAATGATCCCTCATTACCCCAAATCTACAATGTCCTTCATGTCTCTTTTCAAATATCACTTTCTCTGGCCACTCTATTATAAATAGGACCCACTCAACATTTTTCTACCCCCTTACTCTGCTTTACCCTATCTTTCTCCATTATAAAGTAAATTCCATGAGTGTAGATATTTTAATTTTTTTAAAACCATGATGCAGTAATTTTTTTAAAAAACTCTGATTTAACTAGATCACACTTTAAATAAACATTTTTATGCTCATTAAATTTGCAACAGAGAGATAATAGTTATAAACTAGTATGTTTTACCTGTTGCTTTTCTTTATTTCTAAGTAGATGATTACATCAGATCAAGTTTTTGATGGATTTATTTTTTCCTTTCAATTACTGTACTTTTCATTAGTTTTCTTTTTTTATAGAATTGGCCAATACTTCAGATATGTTAAACATTAACACTGACAAGTGAACATATGTCTTGTCTCTGATTTTAATGGGTTATATGTAATGTTTCTCCGTTAAATTTAATATTTGCTGTAGGCATTTGGCATGTGATTTTTACTAAGTTAAGAAGCTTTTATGATTTCCCACATTACTAAGAGTTTTGTTTTTATCATAGGTAGATTGTAAAGCTGTTTGCATAGGGTTGAAAATGTTTTTTTCCTCCTTTGATTTGCTAATGCTTTTAATTGTAGTGATTTTTGATATTGAAATCATTTTATTCCCAGGAGAAAAAGTCTTACTTAATCATTATGTATTGTATTCATCTTATACTGTTGAACTTATTTAGCTCATATGGTATTTAAGATCTTTGCATCTGCATTCATATCTGAACAGGCCTTAAATTTTCTTTTTATTTTATCATCATGTGGTTTTAGAATCAAAATTAGAGGTCTAGTAAAATTTGTTTAGCAGCTTTTACTTTATTTCTATTTTTTTGTGAGAAACCCCTGCTTATGATTTATACTTTGGTATACCTCACCCATAAAATTATTTTACTCAGCCTGGGCATTAATTTTGAGGGAGGTTCTTTCACTGCCATTTTTATTAATTTAATGAATAGTGATCTATTTAAATTTTTTCCTTTTACATTGATATTGCTATTTTATATTTTTCTAATTATATATTTACTCAAAATTTTAACATATTTTATTAATTAATTTATTAAAAGATTTTATTTATTTATTTTTAGACAGAGGGGAAGTAAGGAGAAAGAAAAGGAGAGAAACATCAATGTGTGGTTGCCTCTCACAAGCCCCTTACTGGAGACCTGACCTGCAACCCAGGCCTGTGTCCTGACTGGGAATCGAACTGGCGACCCTTTGGTTCACAGGCCAATGCTCAGTCCACTGAGCCACATCAGCCAGGATGTATTTTCTTATTTTTAAATGCTTATATTTGTAGTTGTTTTCTCTTTTCATTATTATTTATCTATATTTGATCTTTTTTAGTAATCAGCTTTGTTAGAAATCCATTCATTTAATTAATCTTTTCAGAGAACAACCTTCCTCTTATGTTAATGTTCTCTATCACTTTTTATCTTTGTCATTAATTTTTGCTTATATCTGCATTCTTTATTTTTTCTTATTTGGGTTTACTCTGTTACACTTTTTCTAATTACTAGGGTTGATTACTTAGTTTATTTTTAAAATGTTTGTTTTATTCTATTTTAAAGTAACACATACTTATTATATAAATTAGACTGTAAAAAAATAAGAAGACAGTTTAAATGATCTATATGTCTTCTAAAAACAAGAGCATTCTGCTATACGACCACTGAATATTATCACATCAATGAAATTTAACATTGACACAGTGCTGTTATCAAGTACATAGTCCTTATTCAAATTTTCCCAGTTGTCACAGCTGTTTTGTCTGTTGGTCCAGAATCCAAAGATCATACATTGCATAGTATTGTCACATCTCTTTAGTCTTTTTTTTTTTAAAAAAAGATTGTATGTATTTATTTTTAGAGAGGGGAAGGGAGGGAGATATATATAGAGAGAAACACCAGTGTGTGGTTGCCTCTTGTGTGCACCCCACTGGGGATCTGGCCTGCAACCCAGGCATGTGCCCTGACTGGGAATCGAACTGGCGATCCTTTGATTCGCAGGCCAGTGCTCAATCCACTGAGCCACACCAGCCAGGGCTAATCTTTTTTATTATAGGACAGTCCCTACTTTTTTTTGTTTTTTATAACACCAGCATTTTTTAAGAGTTCAGTCTAGTTATACTGAAGTCTGTCCATAATATGGGTTTGCTTTTTCATGATGAGATACAGGTTAAACATTATTAGCAAGAACACTACTTCCCATTGTATTATACCACATCACATCAGGAGCTACCTAACCCAGTTTCTCACTTTCTAATTGATCACTTGAGTTAGATGGAATATGTCATATTTCTTCATTTGTAAAGGCAACATTTCCCTTTGTGATTAATGTATAATCTGTGGCATGATATTTTAGATTATATCAATATGCCCTTGCCCACCCAAATTTTTTTACTTTTTTTATTTTATGTATCCATTATCATTTAGTCCCCTTGTAGCCCCCACTCCCAGCAATCACCACACTGTTGTCCATGTCCATGAGTCCTTTTTCCTTTTTGCTCAGGCTCTCCATCCCCTAACTTCCCCCTACCACTAGATGTCATCTGCTCTCCATCTATGAGTCTGTGTCTGTTTTTGCTTATTAGTCGGTTGGTTCATTATATCCCACATATGAGTGAATCTTTCTCTGAGTGAATGTCTTTCTCTAACTGGCTTATTTCACTTAGCATAATGCTCTCCAGGTCCATACATACTATTGCGAAGGGTAAAATTGTCTTCTTTTTTATGGCTGAGTAGTATTCCATCGTGTAAATGCCCCACAATTGTTTTATTACCCCCTAAATATTTAACCTAAAGATTTTAGCATTCACTGATATTATTTGCTAGAATTATATGTAGTTCTTTAAAATAAAATTTTATTGAAGTATAAGAAATAAACAGAAAAGTGTACAAATCAGATCTTACTGAGTTTTCATATCATATGCACCAATGTAAACAGAATTCAGATTAAGAAATACATTATCAGCCCCCTTAAGCCCCTGTTATGCCCATTTCTAGTCCTATCTTCCAAAAAGGAAACTTCTATCCTCACTTGTTTCACTATAGGTTGGTTTTGCCCCCTTTTTAAAACTTTGTATATAAATAATTACACACTATGTACTCTTTTGTGTCTGGTTTCTTTCAGCACTGTGTGTGTGAATTATCCATGCCATTTTATGTTCTGATAGTTCATTCATTCTCACTGTCCTATAGAATTCCATCATATGAATACATTACAATTTATTCAGCCATCCTATAGTTTGTGAACATTTGTGTTGTTTCTAGGTCTTGGTTATTATTGATACTGCTGCTATGAATGATCTTGGTCAGCATAGGTATGTAAGTCAGTTGTATCTGTACCTATTGGTAGAATTGCTATTTCATAGGGTATGTGCATGTTTAGCTTTAATAGATACTACCAAAGTCATTATCTAAAGAATTCTCAATTTACATGTTAAGTCTTTCAAATAATAAGCATTCGTATGTCCATGAAGTGGCATGTTATTATAGATTTAATGCTTATTGGCCATTTTAAAAAGGATTGTATTTATTTATTTCTAGAGAGAGAGGAAGGGAGAGATAATGAGAGGGAGCAAAACATTGATGTGAGAAACACCAATCGGTTGCCTCTCTTGTGCGCTCCATCTTGGGACTGAACACACAACCCAGGCATGTACCCTGACTGGAATCAAACTGATGGCCTTTTACTTTGTGAGACAATGCCCAACCCACTGAGCCACACTGGCCAAGGCTACTTATTGGACATTTAAAAAAAATAACTATCTTTTTCCATTTTTTCTATTAGTTGTGGTTTTTTTTCTGGATTTATAGGAGTATTTATGTAAGGTCTTTATTTTTCATGTATTTTGCAAATTATCTTCTCCCAATTTATGGTTTGCCTTTTCACTCAAGTATTCTGTTTTAAGTCCTTCCTCTTTTCATTGCGGGATTCTTTTTAACATGTGTTTTGTTATTAAATATCTAATTTGATTGTACTAGGGCTGGAGAAGATGATTTGTGATCTATTGATTCTTTGAAGTATGTGAAGGCTGCCTTTATGGCTTAGTGTATGGTATATTTTATTAGTAATTTATATGTGTTTAAAAATAATACACGTCCATGTGTGGAGTATAGGGTTATCTATATATCTAATAGCTGAGATTCGATAATGTTCGTATAAGAAATGATGTTATGTATTCACAATACTATTTGTACTTTTGGAACACAGAAGAATGCATTTCATCAGCTCTGTGTGAAGTTAGCTAGGGTACATGTGAATGACTTCAGGGCAAGGATATATAAATGTAAGCAATATACATTTTCAAGCCTGACAATAAAACTTTCTGTGCTATATTTTCTGCTCACTCTCTTCACTGGTACATACCACCTTTAGGTCATGTGTTCTATTATGTAGTCTTGGCAAATAAAATACAGGATGCTCAGTTAAGTTTGAATTTCAGATAAATGTCAAATTTGTTTAGTGTAAGTACGGGCTAAATGTTGCAAGATGCAGACTTATACAAAAAGAAATCATTGTTTATTGGAAATTCAAACTTAACTGGGTGACCTATATTTTATTTGCTAAGTTGAGGGGGATAGACATGTGGATGAAAAAGCAGAGAAATAAAGCTTATCCA
Source organism: Carollia perspicillata (assembly GCA_004027735.1). Classification (NCBI taxonomy): domain Eukaryota; kingdom Metazoa; phylum Chordata; class Mammalia; order Chiroptera; family Phyllostomidae; genus Carollia; species Carollia perspicillata. The sequence continues at coordinate 36,160 of PVKM010005011.1, forward strand.
TGAAATAAGTCTAGAAATATTAGGTGTGGTTACTGCTACACAGAACTGGCTACAAGCAAGTAGATCAGAACTGTACTCATTTCTGAGACAGTTTTATTGTCCAGAAAGGCACAATTGTTGACAAATTTTTAAAAGACTTTATTTACTTTAAGAGAGAGGGGAGGGGGGAGAGAGAGAGAGAGGGAGAGAAACATCGATGTGAGGGAGACACATCCACTGGCTACCTTGTGTACATGCCCCCACAGGGACCAAGACCACAACCCAGGCATGTACCCTGACCAGGAATCAAACTGGTGACCTTTTGCTTTGTGGGATGATGCCCAACCCAGTGAGCCATGCCAGCCAGGGCTTGACCAATTTTTTTTTTATAGTTCCAGGCTTAAAAGAAGCTTTCAACCTGCAACCTTGTAGAATTGACAAATTTGCTGAGGAGGTTTTACAGTTCTCAGTTTCAGCATATTTTTCTAACATCTACTTCAGGTGTGGCCAGGCAAGAAAAGGAGAATATGAAGAAGAACCTGCCAGAAGGTAAATTCAAAAACTACAAAGAACGACAGACAAGGAAATTCTTCCAGAGAACAGAATCAGGGTCTATTCAAGCAATTATTTTAGTTCCTATATTCGAGGGCAGACCTTCACCATATTTTTTTTTTCAGTAGTCATTCATAAGTTCTGTTGACAGCCGGTAACTTCTGTGTGTCTCTCACGCCCACCATTTTGAATGGACATGTTTATTGTAGTTATTCTGCTACTGCTTTGCCATTGTAAATAGGGTATATTGAGGTGGGCATAGCAGATGATTTGTCTTTTTAGTGCATAGGTCCCTGGAACAAGAGGAGCCATATCCTAGACCTTGGGCCAGATACAATAACAGACTGGATTCTAAGTTGTCTCCCTTGGAAAAGGAATGAGTGTGTAGGAAGAAAAATTGATGTTTCATGACCAGAAGGGCAGATGGTGACAGAGTGAATACTATGTGTTCATCCCACCATTTTCACCTCATGGGAACACAGGGAAAAGGCTGTCTTTCTTACTCTTTCCTTCAGATATGCTGGGGGCTCAGTCTGGCCTATGGTATATAGACATAAGTGATATGAATTAGTCAGTGTATATATTCAGGAAAACCACTCCAGATATATTAACCAGAGATTGTAGGCAAGAAATTAGTTACAAAAGTGTTGGAAGGACTGGAAAAGCAAAGGAAATAAGGTTTCCCACATCTCAGAAAGATGCTATTGCCATTGGACTGGAGCCTACTACTCATATTCCCTAGTACCCTGATGGAAGTTGTCACTACCATGCCACTGCTGTGTAGCAGAAAATCAGGAGCCTGCACTACTGTTAATGCTGCTGAAATTGCTATGGATGCTGCCCTTTGTAACAAACACAATAGTATTTTTCACAACTTTAATGTCTCTGCTTTCCTTTTTTTTTTTTTCTTGCTTAAGCTCTCAGTGTCTGAGAAGGATATTTAAAATCTTCCTAAATTTCTGTCAATTCTTCTTTATAAAAGGCAATAACATTTTTGAGATAGTATTATTAGGTCCCTGCATGTTATTGATGATCTTCTTGCCCAGTTTTTCCTTTTATCAATGCTTCATATCTTTATTCTTTGTGATGTTTTTGGCTTGCTTTATATTTTATCATATATTAAGATTTCTATGTTAGTGTTATTTTGATTCATACTTGGCTAGCATTATTATTTACCTTTTTTGAAATCTTTGTGTCTTAATTTTAACTTTTTTTGTATTTTGGAACACCTTTTTAAAAAAATTCAAAGAGAAAACTTCTGTATTTTAATCACTATGATTAACCGATATATATATTTATTTACAGTTTTAATAAGGCTCATAGTTGCCACCTTATTATATATTTTCTATCTACTAGGCATTCTTTTTTTCCCTTCATAAATTCCACTGTATAAATCACTTTCTGTTCTGCTTATTTAAAACTTATACATTTTATTTTTGTTCAGATCGCCCACAATGCTATGTGGGCCCACCCTCATGTACATTTCCTCTATTGATATCTTAGAGTTATGAATATCTATATGATCCTCCTTAAAACATACAAATACATTCTCACACACCTTTAATTCTTTCCTCTTTCTTTACCATATTAATATTGTTCTAAAATTTAGCTCTACTTGCTATAAATATACTTTAAAAATGTTTATTTTGGTGCTATCTTTGTTAAGAAAAAAATATTAAGGGTATTTTAATCACCTTTAATTTCCATATATCTAACAACATCTTCCTAAATTTATTTTTCTTTTCATTTAAAAACTACAAATTGTTCTCATATTTGATCTTTTTTTGGAAATGTTTAGAATTTTCTTTTGGTTTCTGATGATTCTAAGTTTTATTTTAATGTAAACAGTGAGGTTTCCCCCATCTATCTCCTGTTTTGTACTCTATAAACCCTTTACATACCTGGTCTTTAAAAAAACTGTTCCTATTACAGTTAACATACAATATTATATTAGTTTCAGGTATACAACATAGTGATTAGACATTTATATAACTTATAAAGTGATTGTCCCAATAAGTCTAGTACCTGTTGATAGCATACATGGTTATTACAGTATTATTTACTGTATTTCCTTTGTACATACATGGTTTTGAACTTCATTTCTGAGTTTATCTCCATAATTTTATAATATAGTTCTGTGGCAAGGAGTGCTAGTATTCATACTATAAATGTGTCTCTTATTTTTTTCCTGTGCTCACTACTAATCCATAATTTCCAGACCCTTATGGTTAGGTGATTTCTGGCCAATGAAATATGGGCTGAAGTGATATGTGTCACCTCCAGGCCTGGACTTTAAAATATCTCATGTGAGTCACCTCGTGCTCTCTCTTCATTCATTGTCTGGCTGGAAACAAAGGATTCAGTGGCAGACTCTGACGTTCTAAAGGTGGAACAATCACTGTACGGTAGGAGCTTGGGTCCCAAAATGACTTCAGGGGGCAGAGCTACCTGCAGCCCTCTGACTTATACTTTAGCTCTTTTAGACCCATGAGTTTTGGGCTGGTTTGCTGTGTATGGCAGATGGTATTACTTTCTGTACATAATATAATCGCCATCTCTTATTTTTCTCCTCTTATTTTGGTGCACCTATTGAAAATTTTACCTTTATACTCCATGTCTCTGCACTTCTTATATATTACTACTTCTTTATATTTTCTTGCTATTTTGGGGGGAAAATTCTCAGTATCATTTTGCACATCTCTGAATTACTCTTTAGCTATAGTCATCCCCTTATTTATTTCATCTGTTGTGTTCCTAGTTTCAAATATATTTTTTACTCATACAGAGTGGGCCAAAGTAGGTTTACAGTTGTGAGTACATGGAACACAGTTTATTATTACATTATTATTTATTAATTGTTGTATTATTTTCCACCAAAAAAACTGGAAACCTACTTTTGCCTCACGCTGTGTGTATGTATATATTTTGTTTGTTTGTTTCTGTTTTAGATTGCTAGCATGTTTCATGCTCTCTTTAAGAATATTTGAATGCTTTAAGCATTCAAATATATTCAAATATATATTTGAATATATATATATTCAAATATATATATGTGCATATATACATATATAAACACTTTGGTCTTTATGTTATAATAATTTTATTTTAATTGCTGTATGTTCATATATCAGCTGAACACATATCTCTTCAGTTTAAAAAGAGCTGTGAGAATCCAAGCTATTCCAAATCTGTTGTTTCTACTTCCCGTTGCTGCCACTCTATTAGGAAGCTTCTCTGTTCACAAAAACAGTTTTAAAAAGAGGCAGTTTCATGCTCGCTTCAGCAGCACATATATTAAAAAGAGGCAGTTTCCACCAGTTCTGGGAGGTGAGAGTGAAGAAAGATGGGAGGCAGAGGGTGTCATGGCTTGGGGGAAGAGTCAATACCAGTAGGCAGTTTGTAACTCCCACCCCTTTTGTTAACTTTTTAAAAAATATATTTTATTGATTATGCAATTACAATTCCATTTTTTCTCTCCTTTATTCCCCTCTGCCCAGTACCCCCTTCCTACCAGCATTCCCTTCTGACTTAGTTCATGTCCATGGGTTGTACAATGTAAGATCTTTGGCTTCTTCATTTCCCATACTATTCTTAACCTCCCCCTGTCTATTTTCTACCTACCATTTATGCTTCTTATTCCCTCTATCTTTTCCCCCATTCTCCCCGTCTCCCTGCCCCACTGGTAGCCATCCATGTGAGCTCCATTTCTGTGATTCTGTTCCTGTTCTAGTTGTTTGCTTAGGGGTTTTCTTAGGTTCAGCTGTTGATAGTTGTGAGTTGTCATTTTACTGTTCATATTTTTGATCACCCTCCTTTTCTTAGATAAGTCCCTTTAACATTTCATATAATAAGTGTTTGGTGATGATGAACTCCTTTAACTTATCCAGGAAGCATTTTGTCTGCCCTTCCATTCTAAATGATAGCTTTGCTGGATAGAGTAATCTTGGATGTAGGTCCTTGCCTTTCATGACTTGGAATACTTCTTTCCAGACCCTTCTTGCCTGCAAGCTTTCTTTGGAGAAATCAGCTGATAGCCTTGTGGGAACTCCTTTGTAGGTAACCGTCTCCTTTCCTTTTCCTGCTTTTAAGATTTCATCTTGAGTAATGTAATTATGATGTGCCTTGTTGTGTTATTCCTTGGGTCCAACTTCCTGGGACTCTGTGAGCTTCCTGGGCTTCCTGGAAGTCTACTTCCTTTGCCAAATTAGGGAAGTTCTCCTTCATAATTTGTTCAAATAAGTTTTCCATTTCTTGCTCTTCCTCTTCTCCTTCTGGCACCTCTATGATTCAGATGCTGGAGTGTTTAAAGTTGTCCTGGAGGTTCCTAAGCCTCTCCACATTTTTTTGGAATTTTTGTTTCTTCATTCTGTTCTGGTTGAATGTTTATTTATTTCTTCTTCTCCAAATCTTTGATTTACATCCGAGTTTCCTTCCTGTCACTGTTGGTTCCTTGTATATTTTGTTTTATTTTACTTTGCATAGCCTTCACTTCTTCCTCTATTTTGCAACTGTACTCAACCATTTCTGTGAGCATCCTGTTACCAGTGTTTTGAACACTGCATCTGATGGGTTGGCTATTTCTTCTTCTCTTAGTTCTGTTTTGGGAGCTTTCATTTATTCTTTCATTTGGGTCATATCTTTTTGTCTTGGTGCACCTGTTACATTGTAAGGGATGGAGTCTTAGGTATTCACCAGGGCAGGGCAACCCACATTGCTGCATTGTGGTGCTATATGTGGGGGAGGGGTCTAAGAGGGAACAGTGCCTCTTGCTCAGCTGTCAGCAGGCTTTCAGTCACTTCCCACACTATCCATAAGCAAGTGTGGCCTTTCTGGTGCTGATTCCCAGGTGGGTGGGTTTGTGTATGTTCTAGGACCCTGTGGGTCCCTCCGATGAACTCTTCTGTGAGGCTGGGAGTTTCTCCTGCCACCTCAACCCCCACAGATTTTTTCAGTCAGAGGTTTTGAGGCTTTGTTTCCCCACACTGGAACCCTGGGTTGTGTAGCCTGTGTCGCTCCCCAGATTTTCTTCCTCGTTTATCCATATGTAAATGTGCAACTGCCTTGTCCACCAGCTGCCACCTCGCTTGCACATTCCTCCAGCTGGTGCCTCACCATGCATCCTCTCTGCCCCGGCCGACCTTCTCTGCCCCTCCTACTGGTCTGAATGAATGCTTCTTCTTTAACTCCTTGGTTGTCAGACTTCCATACAGTTGGATTTTCTGTCAGTTCTGGTTATTTTTTGTTTTTAAGTTTGTTGTCTTTCTTTTGGCTGTGCAAGGAGGCAAAGTGTACCTACCTATGCCCCCATCTTGGCCGGAAGTACCTTTTTGTTAAATTCTTATTATATCAGGACTTTTGTAGTGGTCTGAGACCTCGTTGACACCCACAGCATGGAGTGTTGCTCATGATCTTACTAGAAAATGGGCAGGTAGAGATAACTAGGGATAAAAAGCAAGAGGAGAACTTAGGAGAGTACTTCCAATCTATCCTCTCACTGCCATTCTGTCCCCTACTGCCCTCTCCCTGAGCTGCAGTTACTCCCCACCCCACACACTCATACACACACACTCACAATGACACCATTTCAAGTCAGGCTTACATTTCACCAGGACTATCTCACATTTTGTTTTTTCATATTGATGTCAGTTCCTCTGGTTAATGCTTCTCTCTAACTTGTATAACTTCTTTAGGGTTCATTTTGAATAATCATCTGGCAGTCCATGCTAGTTAACCTCTTAATAGGAAAGGAAAATGAATTAACACTTAAAAATGAGTGTGTTGTTGCCCTGGCCAGTGTGGCTCAGTTGGTTGGAGCATTGTTTTGTAACCTAAGGGTTGTGTTTGATTCCCTGTCTGGGCACATATGTAGGTTGTGGGTTTGATCTCCCTACTGGGCTCAGGCATGTGCAACCCTCAGTGCAGATGTGTCCAATCCCTAGTCCAGGCACATTTGGGAGGCGTCCAGTCAATGCTTCTCTATCACATAAATATTTCTCTCTCTAACTTCCTCTTTCTCTAGAAGCAATGAAAAGATGTCCTCAAGTGAGGATTTTAAAAAATGAGTGTGTTGAATAATCCAAATTTTGTAAAAACATTTGTCTCCCTACTCTTTCTATATTTATTCAAACACAGTTTTCTAGGATGGTACTCTCCTCTATAAAAACTATGTCTTTTTTCTGAGTGTTGTGTCTGGGTAATAATTATTTTCCCATTTGTAATTTTCTCTTTTGTTCAGATTACTCATAATTTGTGTTTATCAGTTTTATAAAAGCAAAATTACCCTTCTTAAAAGAAGGAAAAGGCATAAGAAATCAATAAGTTGTGTAATGTCATTTAAAGTTTTTTCATTAGGGTCATCACATTCAAGAAATTGTATTAGGTTTGTATTAGGTTTGTATTAGGTTAGATAATATGCATTTGAGTTTCTAAATAAATATTGGCTAGCAGCCACTATATTCCTCCAAATTTTTTTACTTCCGTTTTCACAAAATGTTATAATCAATTTTCATCTTTCACTTTTAATTCAGTTCACCTTATTTTCAGCCCTTGCCATGTCCATACACTGTGCTAAAAATTATTAGCAAAAAGATGAATTATGTAACATTATTCCTTGAAGAAGTTATGGTCAAATGGGAAATATATTTCATAGACCATTAATCGTAATCTTAATAAGAATAAAGAAAGACGTTCTATGGCAGTGTTATAAACAGTGTTTTATATTAGCCAAAGGAAAAACAAAACCCTAGTTGTGACTGCAAGCTATTAGTTCATTTCTGGCAGAAGTTTTAAGATTTAAGCTGGATCTTTAAAAAAGTAGAAAACAGAAAAGAAGAACATTCTCAGTCCAAGAAAGAATATGAGGAAAGGTCTAGAAAGGTTAAATACGATCATTGTTTACAACTGGGGCTAGGCACACTGCTTGTAGGGGAGAGTAGTGAGAAAGAAGCTGCAGAAGTAAAAGTCATTATAATAGGCCTGGAATATACTGATAAGAAATTTTATATTTATTCATTGACTTCAAAGGATCTGGAAGATTGGAGGAGGACAAAGAGTATAGGGAGGTTTGTAGGACCGATCATCTGTCATTTATTCAATCACTCAACAGTTTATTAAGTGTTTCTTTTGTTCCAGATACTATTCTAGGCACAGGATATACAGTGGTGATCAACATAGAGAAGTTAATGCCCTCATGTAGTTTATTTTAGTAGCAGAGAGAGACAAGATAAATTAGTAAAATAGTATATTAGATAGTGATAAGTAGACAGAAGGAAAATTAGAGAAAGTGTGTGGGAAGCACATTGTGGTATTTTGTTAAATAAAGAGTAGTCTGAAAAATGGTCCCACAATTATGTTTGCATCCTTTTTTAATTTTTTTTATTTTTATTATTGTTCAAGTTCAGTTGTCTCCATTTTCCCACCATGACTTCCCTTGCCCTACCCAGCCCACCTTCAATCCTACCCCCTTTGGCTTTGTCCACGTGTCCTTTATACATGTTCCTTGATGGCCCTTCCCCTATCTTAATCCCCAGATATTGTGAATACATCACTTTACATGGCAAAATGTATTTTCCCGATGTGATTAAGTTAGGAATCTTGAGATGGGGAGATTATCTTGAATTGTCCAGGTTAGAACCAGGACACACTCTCGGCAGCTACAGTCCTTCCACAGTTACTTGTCATGTGGCCCCTAGAAGCAGTTGACAACAGAGCTATTTCTTTCTTCTAAGACAGAAGGGCCACTTTTCTCTGATTTCTAACCCCCCTCCAGTATGCTCCGATGATCTTATATAATGTAACTTAGTACAAGGAGTTACTATTGCTACACTCAAGGAAGGTAGGAATCTTAGGGACCATCTTAGAATTCTGCCTATCACGCTGTGTTAAAATGGTTTGTAGGAGAACAAGGATGGCATCAGAAGGCTATTTCAGTTATCGAAGCCAGAGTCGATGGTAGACAGGCCAGGGTGGCACAGTGGAGGTGGTAAGAAGTTGACTGCATACAGATGATATTTAAAACTGCAACAGCAAATGAACCAACAGAGAGAGAGAGATAGACAAGAAGTCTAAAGACTCAATTCTGAGGCGCTTCAACATCATTCTTGATTGGAGAGGTGAGGAAGAACCAGCAAACAACCCTGAGAAGTGAGCAGTTGAGTGAAATAGAAGAAAAAACTTGGAGGGTGTAGTGTTCTTAAAGGCAAGTGGACAAAGTACATCAAGAAGCAGGAAGGGAGTATCTGTGGCCAATGCTACTGATTGGAGAATTGTACTTAGCAATGTAGAGTTTCCCAGTGACTGTAGTAAGAGTTTTAGGAAGCATGGTGAGGGTGAAAGCTACACATGTAAGAATGATGATGCTCAATATCCTCCAGATATCTTTACCTGACTCCTTAAATCAGGATGCCCAATGCTTCCATAGTACCCAGTTTTTATTGTTTTCATTGTACAATATTTGCAGTAAACATACGATTTGTCATTGTTTACCTGTCTTTCTCTCTCCCTTGGTAATGAGCTTCTTAAAGCTTGGCTATTTCTTTTAGCTTAGAGTCTCTAGGTCCTTGTAGGCCCTCAGTAAACAGGAATTGAAAGACTTAATAAGTGAATGAAAGACACTCATCTTCCATATTCTTTGGGAAGAAAATCCCTTTGCAATTCAACACAATTGTATTCCTTGAAAAGTGCTAGGCTGGTCATTCAGCACTTTTAAAGCAGCTCTGTGAATTATAAATGAAATAGAGTAGTGCCTTAGAAGAATAAAAGCACAACCACATATTGGAGGAGAGAAGATTGATTGTTCTTGTGGCTTGAGGAATCTCCCCAGAGTAAGTACTTTTGAGTGCGCTTCTTCAGTCCTACTAGTCTATGCCATTGTGATAAAATGTAAGGGGACATGGCTCCCTGGTGATTCTGAATGAAATTATCCCTCAAAAAAAAAAAAAACAGAATATTTCTGATCAAATGAAATAAAATATATCATGGATTTAGGTGCATTTTCTAGAAGTTTCTTTTCATGTTAAGAAGTTGAATGTAAAAACAAGAAAATGATCTTGTTTTCTGAGAAAACTAATTGGAAATTTGGACCCTTTCACTTGCAAGTTTCCCCGTGCATCTGCAGTATGTTACAACCAGTTCTTGTTTTTGTTCAATATGTTGAGCTTGTTTCTGTTATTTCAGAAAAAGAACATTAAAGTTCTTGGAAAGATTGACAGCATAATGCCAAAAATATTCATGTATAAATTAGAATAACAAAGGAAAAGAGTAACAATTTCATAATTGTCACGTAGTAGTTAACATGTTATGCATCTAACGAATGCATAGCTAGTCAGTGGCCTTCAAGAGAACATTTGTAACCTTGAATTACTTTAATAATAATTAATAAAAACAGAAGCTAACATTTACTAAACATCATCAATATGCCAGACATAACATAACAATTATGACGTATAGATGAAGAAAATTGAGTAACTCATCAAAGGTTACACAGCTCATAAATAGTTTAAATCCAAGCATCTCAGGCTATAGAACAGAATTTCTCAATTTCAGGCCAGAAAAGTCATTGTTGTGGTGGCAGTCCTGTGCATTACAGGGTGTTGAACAGCCTCCCTGGCCGCTGCTTATTCCAGCAGCATTTCCCAATTGTGGTAACTGAAAATGTCTCCCAACATTTGCAAATGTTCCCTGGTGAGAACAATCACTGAACCACTGCTCTAGAATAAATTGAGAATCACTGCTCCAGAATAAGTCCTCTAGCCACACTGTTCAACGGTCTTCAGAGTAAACTTTTTAAATACAAGAGCATAGACATAAGATCCATATGTAAACTTAAATCTTCATTCTCCTCAGTGACCCAGTCAGTTTTTTTTAACATTGTAGCTCTTAGAGGTGAACTCAGTCTTGTACTCATCAGTATTCAACTCCCTTGCATTGATTAACCATCTTCATTGTCTCAAGTGCTGGACTAGGAACTAAGATTCTACTTCATGTGTGTCCCTGCAGGAAGAGTCACCCCAGACCAGTGGTGGAATGCCTTTAACAGAGTGTTATAGTTTCAGAGTGATGTTGTTTCACCCCAACAAGGCATTATTTTATTTTGGCTTTCTGAATCTGGGGTCTTTGTAGTGAAAGATCAGGAAAGTCTGTAATGACAGGCCAAGTAGATGGCTGAGTAAACATCTTCCAGTCAGGCCCATAATAGAACATATTGTCTCAGCTTAAAAGTATGCAAATTTCTAAAGTCCTTTCTGGTGCCTGCAAGCCCAGACAGTCCAGAGTACTTGAAGGAGTTCCTGTGTTCTCTGCATTACCCATTTTTAATGTAGGTGTCAGGGGCAGGAATATCTCATAAACTTTCTGGAGTTGATACACAAAAATAGTAACATAATCAGAGATTTAGCAGTATGTAGGAATAATAATAACCATAGCTGATACTGAGTGCTAAGCATCCTTTCAACCACTAACCATCCTGTTTACTGAATATAGTTGTACTTTGCAGATGAGGAAACTGAAACACAGATTAAGTGGCTTCCCAATGTCATACAAGTGGTGATTGGCAGAATGGAAATTTGAATGGAGGCAGTGTGATTGAGCCCCCACATCAAGGCTATACTACTCCTTAAATGTTGCTTTTAATATGTTGGATATTTTTATATACTTTCATAGGTAGGGATGTAGGTATAAAAAGATAAATAAGAGGGAAGGTTAGGCATGCTATAGGATAGCCATTCTAGAAAAAAAAAAGTACAATTAGTCAAATTAAATATACATACCTCTTTTGACCTGGTAATCTCACTCGTGTGTGTGTGAATGTCCAAACAAATTCTTCTTGGCTTCATAAGGAAACACGTGCAAGGATGTACATTGCAGTGTTATTTGGAGGAGTGGGGAATTGGAGGCAGTCTCATAATTTATTGGCAGGCAAGTGGATAAGTAAGGTGTAGTACCTGCACACTTCTAGTACACTTCAATAGTTACAAGTATTCAATTAGATGTAGATATATACATGGATAGTTTAGAAATCATAGCACTGAGTGAAAAAGGGGAGAAACAAAATGAAGTATAGTAAAGTACCATTTTCATAAATTTAAAATGCATGCACACAGAAAAATACACATTTTACAAAATATTAATGAAAAGGTTGTGTATCAAACAGATTGGAATTGTTCTCTATCAAGGGAAGAAAATGGGAAACAAAAATGCAAATGAAATGGAAAAATACGTAAAAGAGAAGAGGGGCCTCGCTGTGTCCAGTATGGTAATGCAAATATCTCAACACTCTGCACTTATGTCCAAAATCAAAAGTAAAACAAAAGCATTATCTAATACTGGGTTCCAACTAATTTAATGTGAAAATATAAAAATTGACAAATTATTTCCACAATAAAACTATGATGGCTTACTTTTCTTAACTATAACATCATTCTGGTATTTGTTTTACAAATGTGGGGAACTGAGTGGGCCTGTAGAAGAGTGATCCACTACCTGGTTAGCTGTCTTTTAAGTGCTTAAGTTGTTCCATTTCTGGCACTCCAAGTGTATCCAGCCTTCCTATCCTATAAAGAGTGCATACCTTACCTGTACTGCATTTCAGTTGGGGAAGTAGCTTCCATCTAATGAATTTACCTAGGAATTCTCTTCTACTCCAGTTCATTCATCTCTGCTCATCTTTCCCTGGCTCTTTGATCTTAATCATTAAGTTGTGTGTTAGTCATGAACAGTGGTCACCAAAAATTTCTGCTTCTTTCCTATTCTGAGTACACAGAGCCCTTTTCTGGCTTTCATTGGGTTGAATGGGACTGACTTGAACTGGCCAGTGTATCTGACCTATATTTGGAAGTGCAAGATTCTCCAATGCTGCTTTTACTATCTGACACAGCAATCAGTAAAGTTTGGGAGGATGGATGCTCCTTTTGCCTAAATCTTGGAGCAATTAAAATCCACATAGAGCCCAAGTAGCCCACTCTGAGCACGTCATATTCACTTAAAATAAATGTTTCTTGTTAAACCAGTAAGACTTGGGGTTTATTTTGCTGAAGCATGCCTTAATATGTCCAGACTGATACAATTTTCAACAGTTAAGTCATTAGTGGAAATAATCACTTCAATCTTAGGATTGTTATAGTGGAGTAACAGTTGATGGGGCTAATGAGTTTATATTTACAGAAAAATTGAAAACATCAGTTTAGGCCACCCAAACAAATCAACATATTCATTGTCTTGTATGGTGTCACAAGAAAATGTGAAATTGTGTCTAGATGAAGAATAATTTATAGATTGCTCCTTACTGATTTAAAAAGCCTTTTTCTAGCCATATATACAAAAGGGAGACAGATTGATAGGAAAAAAAATGGTTCTTCTTAAAGTATCATTAATCATTTCTGAGATTTTTTAACAGACTTACTGATTTATTTGGGTATGACTTCCTTTTAATGTTTTCCCCCTTAATAAAAAATATTAAGTCAACTAGTCTGTCCTTGCTAAATTTATCAGAACCTGGCACCTGGTTCAATTAATTCACCCTTGACTTTTTTTCACTGTGACTTTGTTACGTAGCAAATTCTTCTTGTCATGAAATTATTTTGTTCTCAGTTGAATGAAAAATAATTTGCAATTAATTTGACAGTTACAAATGAAGATGTTCTCTTTTGTTTTGTCTGGGAGGTCTGCATAAACACTGCTTTTGAGCAATATCTTCAGTGAAGGAAAATGAAGCATAGCCTTTTAAAATAATGTGCCAAGAAGCATTGAAAACTTGCCATTATCTAGTAGATATTGCAAAGACACCAGGTGTATGGGTGTGAAAGAGGTATTTGTTTATAGCAAGTCAGGTAGAGTTGATTGAGTACTTTTTAAATGTATCCTCTCATGATGGGAGATATATATATATATATATATATATATATATATATATATATATATATATATATATATATATAT
>PVKM010005012.1:0-49506 GCA_004027735.1 Carollia perspicillata
GTTCCACCTGCACAATCATATAGTTTACATAGTGTTCCCCTTGATTTTTCCAGCACCCAAAATCTACATTTCTTTTCATTTATTTTTAGAGAGAGGGGAAGGGAGGAAAAAAGAGAAGGAGAGGAACATCAATGTGTGGTTACTTCTTGCACCCCTCTGCAAGGGGGACCTGGCTCACAACCCAGACACGTGCCCTGACTGGGAATCGAACCGGCGACCCTTTGGTTCTCAGGCCGGCACTCCATTCACTGAGCCACACCAGCCAGGGTATTCTATGTTTCTAATAAACTCCCAAGTGCTGCTGCTGCTGCTGCTTCATGCACTGAACCATGATAGTGACGGCTCTAAATATTCTCTGGACACTTAGTAGGCCTCTAGAATTCACATTCTTATACTTTCCAAAACATATTTCTTCACTAAGTTCTTGACGTATATGACAAAAGAATTTTAAGAACTTTAAATGGCTGGTTATGTTTTTGGAATATCTGAGGACGGTAAGTAGATTTGTATTCTTCACCAAAAATAATTTCTAAACTACAATTGGAGCTGGCGACTGTGATCATTTGATTCTAGTGCACAGAAAGAAGCAGGACATTGCAACTACAACAAAAATGGAAATTAGGAGACTCAGCACGAGTCCTTCCTTTGCAACTGAAAGCAAGTCATTTAACCTTTCTGGACCTCAATTAACCTGTAGCTGTGAATGAGTCTAGACTCTAGTACCCTTAGATATAAGAAGCAAAGTTTTCTTTTTCTGGACTCTAAAGGAGGCAAGAATGTTATTACTGAGATCGACGACTCATTTTATGATCAATGTGTCATATCGAAAATTACAAATGAGCTCTTAGACACATCACTACTCTAATTAGATGCTGCGAATAAGTTTTAATGTTCTAGTTTACAGCTCCCAGATCATAATTTGGGAATCAAAATAAATATCTGACACAAAAATAGTTGAGGCATTAATTGCATAAAACTGCAGAAAGGTCTTATCTAACACGTATCTAGCTTGCTTCCAAGGATGTGACATAGATTAACATCACTTAGTCAGCAGACATAAAAAGAAAGAAAACAAAAGAGCTAAAAATGGAAAATAAAATAACGCACGTCTGCAATTGGGTAATTTATTCTATCATGTAGTACGTGTGTGGGGAAATGGTCAGAGGAAGCCAACTGTGGAGTGTATCTGCTTACATAGGAGAAGATACAGAGACAAGGTAAATTTAAATGCCTCTACCTGTCTAAATGCCTCTACCTGTCTCTGGAAGTCAAAGATCCCTGTCTGTGAACACTATAGCTGGGAAAGTTATTTTTATGGAGATGGCATTTACTTTCAAAAGATTCGATTTGCCACTGGATTCACCTGGTTTACACAGAAATGTAAATAAAAGCTTTTGTGAAAAGTCTCTTAAAAGAACTGCTACATGATTAGAAACTAATCCTCTTGATAAATTCGAATGAACTAGATAATAGACCTAGTTTTAACCTCGCGTGAGTTCCATGCTCTGATGATTACTTAGACGTAAAGTAAGATCACTGAATTTCAGGGATAATTTACTGTTAGAAATAATTACCTTGGGAGCCAAGATCATTAGGCACTTTTGCATGTCTTAGTGTTAGAAGGACAAACTATGCAGTATATATGGCAAATGGAGAAATCCTGTAATTATTAAAGAATCAACTAAATGCACTTTAGGTAATTAAGAAACTGTAATGGTAACTTGAGCAAAATTCAAATGACTAAAGATTATTAGAATGGTCATTTGTTTACTATTAAATAAACAATTTATATTGCAACAGCTTTTAAGAATTCTATCTAGCTCCTCATAACAATTTTAGTTATCACAATTAATTGAACTGTATTATTCACTCTTTCAACAAATATTTGATTATTTAGTGTAGGTATGGCACTACAAATGGAATCCAACCAAAGTATAAGGAAATAAAACAGGATTCCTTTGTTGTGATTGACGATGAGAAAAATGTACGTGGGCGCCATGAAAACAGATAGCAAAAGGAATGCATGTACATAAAGTTACTTACTGGCTAAAGCGGAAAGAGTTTTGGGATGCTGGACATAAAAGTGGTGGAGAAGAGTAATAATGAATAGCATAAGGAACAGCTTGTGTTTTCTTTTGTGGCAACTGGAGTAATGAGGATGTTACATCAGGAGGGTCAGCATAAAAGCGACATTTTCAGATATATTCACCTGAGACTGTTTCATCCGAAAGAGGGGCAAGTCTCATCACAGTGAGGTATGCAGAGCAGGCTGTGGACGTGGCACTTAGAATGACTAGGAAATAACTGAAAACGCATTACTTATAACTCCAATAACATGATATGATTAACACCAGTAAATAAGGAGCAAGGTCAGAGACAGACTGACAGAAGTCAAGAAGTCAGGTGGGATTTTAAAGAGGAAAATGAGGTTCGTTTTTGTTATATTTATTACCTTGGAGATGATGTTTATTAGGGGATTGTTTTTTTTCACCAACAGTACATGGTCTCCATGCCCATTGCTACCTTAATCACTGCTACCACTTCTACTCCCGCCACCTCCAACACCAGCAGCACCAAGTCTACCACCTCCACCACCTCCACCACCTCCATCACCTCCACAGTCTCCAGCATCACCTCCATCTTCACGACAATCACCACAACCAAACAGCAAGAGCGACAGCTATTGTAGGTACTGAATTCTTACTACCCTTTGGGCACTGTGTTAAACGCTTGATTCTGAGGCACGGATATGAGGTTATTTATCTGGGATCATAAGGTAATAATTAAAACAGGCAAGCTTCAAACCTGAGTAATTCTGATTTCCAAGTCCATGCTTTTTCCAATATCTGCTACTCTTTTAGACACAATGGCAGTGAATTACAATGAGAACAATGTGTGTGCAGTGTATGAGTAACTAGGTGTGATTCATTGGAGGCAACAAGTGTTTGCATTTGATAAAAGCAAAATTGAACCGCTGACTGGACGCACAAGGAGAAGTCCCCAGATTATAGCTTTGATGATGTAAACGTAAAATTTGAGGGAGGGAGTCAGGTATGGAGCTACAAGATTTGGGAGTCGTTCACTTACAGCCAGACTTGAATCAATGAGAGGAGGCAATTCAGATAAACAAGTCAGAAGGGCCAAGAGATGGGTTTATGAAACACCACCATAGGAATTCGGCAAAAGGAGGAAAACAACCCTGGCTGGTGTGGCTCAGTGGACTGAGTGCTGAACTGTGAAGCAAAGGGTCACTGGTTCGATTCCCAGTCAGGGCGCATGCCTAGGTTGTGGGCTTGGTCCCCAGTAGGGGGCGCACGAGAGGCAACCGCACATTGATGTTTGTCTCCCTCTCTTTCTCTTTCCTTTCCCCTCTCACTAAAGATAAGTAAATAAAATCTTTTTTAAAAAAAGAGGAAATCAAGTCAGGTAAAGTGTGGAGGATCTGAACCAGTGGTGTGTCAGTGAAGTTGAAAAAGGAGATCATTTGGAAAAGATCAGCATTCAACATTGTCAAGACTGCAGTGTTGACAATGAAAGGCTAGCGACTGTCACATGAAACAAGGACACTAGCCACCAGGAAGCTTTAGGTCTCCTATGCATGATGCCTCTGGACCCGTTCTAATATTTTGACCAGATTCCATCCAGTAGACAATTACCACGTATCAATTTAATTGCTCCCATATGTTTGCTCAAGTGTTCTCTTCATTCCGTTTAAATTTCTCACTCTGGAGTCTTTAATACAGAGTGTCCATGTTAGCTGTACTGTCCAACTCAGGACACATTTGAGAGTGTAAGGCAGTGCTATATATTACTGCACTGGGCCGAAAGGTATAATCAAATGGATTCAAGCAAACCAAGACGTAAGATCACCTTAGTTATATGCCTGCTGAAGAAATGTTTTACTACACAATCCACATCCTGTGGTCAGGCTACCTCAGTTGAAATCCCAGCTCAAGTGCTCTGTAGCTCTGGGTAATAGTAATAATAAGTATATCTATTTTGAAGGGTTACTGGGAAGAATAAGTGAGCTATGCAGACAAAGCACTTAACGTAGTGCTGAGCACATAATAAAGCCCTTGACAAGTGTTAGCATTTATTTAAAGTACAGTATTCTTTATGTTCCCAATTGGACATCTCATTGCAGGCACTTAGGAACACTGCTGAACGCGTGTGATACAAACAGAAGTTAGGAAACAAAATGTTTCACCACTAGCCACACTTCGCTGAAGACAAAAGGTAATCACGCCACATTTTTCCTAACCAAATACACCCTCCAGACAGAAGCCAAGGATGAGCTTCTGAAGACAGAGATGGACGCAGAGTCAACTTGCCCTATTAATGTCTGTTTTAGGAGACTCCTGAACACAGCAGGAGCGGATGGCAGTTAGGGTCCCATACTGCCCTGCTTAGCAAATTGCTGGAGAGCCTCTGGGTTGGTGCCAAGGATCTATAAATCCCTGTGCCCACTAAGCCTTGTCTGTAGACACATAGTTAACACGACATTAAATTACTTTCCATGCTGCAAGGATTAATGAAAAGCAAATTCATTAAGAGCTTTACTGATTGATTTTTGCCATTGTGTTCTTTCTCCATCAATGCATGTCACAATTTCAACTACTGGCATGAGGAGAGTCTTTGGAAGTCGGTGCCCCAAATAGAAAGCTAGCATGCAAAGGTTTTGAGAAGCATTTGACTAGAACGAGGATCAACAAATGTTTTCTAGGAGGGGCCAGACAGTGACTATTTCAGGCTTTGTGGGCCATATAGTGTCTTTCATAACAACGTTGCCTTTGTAATATAAAAACAACCACAGATGATACATACATGAATGAGTGTGGTATGTGTCCATAAACCCTTATTGATGGACACTGGCATTTGAATTTCATCAAATGTTTCCGTGAAGAAACACGAGTCTTCTGTTGATTACTTTCAGCCACTTAAAAATATACAAACAATTCTTAGCTCCTGAGCCATACAAAAACGGGCAGGCAGCTGGATTTCATCTGCAAGCTTCAGTTTGCTGACCCCTGACAAGAGGATTCACTCAGCCAGGCAGATACAATCAGGGAGAGGGGAGGGGACATAAGGAGACTGAATGGTAATGGAAAAAAATAAAGATTAAATAAAATATATTTTAAAAAACAAACAAAAAACAATCAGGGAGAAATGCCCAGTGGTTTCCTGTGGAAGTATGAAAGTAGGTTGTAAGTCTCGAATTAATAGAGCAATATTGAAAGTCCCAGCTAGTGTATGCGAGTGGCTTCTCTAGGTGTGTTTTTCCTTTGCCTAAAAATATCTGATACATTATTTTTAGGTATGTGTTCTTTGCATCTTTCTATACCCTATATATACAAATTCTAACATCAAGAGTTCCGTGCATTTCTAAACATATGCTGCTTAGAAACATAAGGCAGATTGTAATGTTCCTTCTCCATCTTAGAATTATAATAATTGGAATGAAAATGAAATGGTACCATTTTTGTGATTTTCGTGCTGGTTTTCCATTTATGAAATTTTATTCCCACCCTTTTAATATATCCACTGATTTACATGATACCTAATGTTATCTACAATGTCTACTTGATAATATCCACAAAGAGGCCAGTTAAAAATTCTAACACGCTCAAGATAAGACTTTATAAATATCAAAGAACAGGAAATCTGTTCTGTAATTAATGACGCCAGATTTAGGATGTGCAGATTGAGACATTATGCTCTCATAAACTAACAGAATGGATCTCATCTATTATAGGTGTACTTCTTCTTCATGAAAATGTACTTCCCATTACTGGGGGGCGGGGGAAAGACATTTAATGCTAAAGCAGGCACTGAACCAGCAGGCTCTTTAAAAGAAAAAAATAGAAACTTTCGGGATTAAAATGCATCCATGGCAGTTCATCACGCGTAGTTCCTTCTTTCGATCCAAAAAACAGTATCTCCATTAGGCATTCTGTTTTTGTTGAGATATCGATCGCTTGGGCACATTTTCAAACTCACTTCATAATTCTTCTCCCTAACTTAACTGACATTGCAGGCACCTAAGGCTTCCGGAAATACTGTTTAAGTAAAAACACTGTCACCACAACAGCTGAAAATGAGTTTCCCTGCCACACGATTCATTGCTGCCTGGGGAGAAAACCACGAGTCAAACCCTCTCACCTTTTCCTAATTTCGGAATCCACAATAATCTGCCTCTTCTTTTGGGGAGGTGGTGGTGGGAGCTCCTCCTGGGCATGCTTTACCAGGACCTGTTCCCTTGTGGTCACCATAGTTACTGTTTCCATTACAGTTGTCTGCGTTAGTGACGGCTGAGCGCTGGCGACGGCCTGGGAGATCTGTGAGAGGTATTGAAATAGAGGTCAGACACTGGTTGAAACACTTCAGTAAAGACTGCTTGGAGTGGTGAAGGGAAATAATGAAACTGTTCAGATCAAAACACAGTGAACCCACATCAAACTGTTGTGTCTTAACTCCTGTGGACTGAAATCACCAAGGAAGGTAATCACAAAAGCAGAAGTAAACTTGCGGCCTCCTCAACTTATTAGTCAAGCGACGGGAAATAAAGGGGGCCAAGGAGAAAAACTTAGGGGGTCATTCTGACATTTCGTTAGACAGACTGTTTAAAGTGTTTATGACAAGTTAAATGTTACTAAGGTACCTCAGCGCCGATCCAATCGCCTGGCACACTGTGGATGTTAATCAAGTAGTTTGTGGAATGCGCCTTCGATGATCACATATAGTGATTATTGATGGCCTATACATTTTTAAACAAAAGCATTGGGACCTCATAATAAATGACTTTTCATTCAAGTCAGTGAAATGCCCTTTAAAACTACAATGAACAACAATTAACATAAAGTGCCTATTCTTGTTTGTTATAATTGAGTAAATATGTTAAAAGGTTTGAGTTCCCAAAGTTAGCACTAAAGAGTCTTCTTGGTTTAAAAGCACACAGACTTTCTGTTCAGACAAGTCATGTAATAGTGAAATGCCTGCCTTCCTTAACCAACAATCCTCTCGCAGACTTCCTTAAGTTAAGAGGACACAAAGGTTCCCTCTCGGGATGTTAACCATCACCCTTCCAGTAAAACAAATTACTTCAGACGATCTATGTTCAAGGAGACCAAAACAGACCTGTGCTGGATCCACTAATACGTCGTACTTAGAGAATCTGGCTTGGGCCATAATTAGTTTAATTGATTTTCCTGAACTTGCCAAGAGGTACGAAAAGGGCCTGTGGAAACGTCCCTCCCTCATATCCAATGACTGATTCCTCCAATGAGAGGAAATCAGAAAAGCCTCAGGATCTTCGTATTTCAGCTCCCAAGTACGCAACTGAGAGCAATGGAGTCCTCTGTTGTGATGTCTTGTGGAAAAAGGGCTTTTAACGAATACATTTTAAAAGTGATATGCTTTGTGCAAGCCACATCCTTGCATATGTGAAGGCCTTAGGCACTTCCATTTTGATGCCCTAAATAAATTTTTTTTAAAGAGGACGTTATGAGATGCTGAGCTTCTACATGTGCCAAGTGCAAGTTTTATCTTCCCTAAGATGTCCATAGATGCATAATTGAGAATTAATCACTTCACTTCAAAGAATAATTATATAGTCCATGGACAAGTTATGCCAAATGAAAGCAGAAAGTACCAAAGTTTTTTTTAATGATTAAAATGTAACTTGCAATTTAAATTGCACTCAACACAAAATTATCATTACATGATCAAATTTAGTTTACTATTAATCAAGAATAAAATGCAGTTTTTAAGTAGGATTCCAAGAGCATTTCATTTCTTTAACCATGTGCTAACTTTCTTGCATTCAATGATAGATTGAAGAGAATATTGTTCCAAATTTCCAATTATATATGTGCAGGCACCAGAATGCAGAGATTCTGAAAATGCAAAGTTATTTTTTGCAGTTATATCTAATGTTATAGCACATTTGTGCTACTGAGTATTTGGCTATGGAATTGATTTCTATATTTTGATATATATATTTTTGAGTACCATCCTTTATTTCTCTAAACCATTATTTTCCATTTGGAAAGTTTGTGATCTGGCATCTTTCAAATTTCCCTAACTAGATAGAGCTGTGGAGCCCTGTGTGTGGCATTGTGGTGGAGCTCACGGTGCTTCAGCGTTTGTCTCTTTTTTTTAATTTTTAATTTTAATTATTCAAGTACAGTTTTCTGTCTTTTACTCCCGTCCCAGTCCAGCCCCCCCAGTGCTCCCCCACCTCCCTCCCATTTCCACCCCCTTAGTTTTTGTCCATGTGTCCTTTATATTTGTTCCTGTGACCCCTTCCCCTTTCCCCCTGAAATTCCCTCCCCTCTCGCCTCTGGTTACTGTCATCCCATTTTCTACTTCAATGTCTTTGGTTATATTTTGCTTGCTTGTTTGTTTTGTTGTTTAGGTTCCTGTTAAAGGTGAGATCATATGGTATTTGTCTTTTATGAATTTGGATAGATGTGCCCATGGAGAACAAAGGAAAAAAGCAACGTGATATATTATGAAATTGCATTTAAGAATATAGCAAACTTTATAAGAAAGAAAAAGATAATCTTTTAAAATAAAATAGCAAGACACAAATCTGTAATTTTTCAATACTATATTTATTACGGTACTATAATTGAAAATAGTGCTTCATTTCCTTTGGGATGAATAAGAAAATGACTCTGAATCAACCCTCTAAATATAGGGTATAATTGTGTTATCTATAACAAATCAATAATTACTTTCCATACTTACTCTATATAATAAGAATAAAAATGAACCCTGGCTGGTGTGGCTCAGTGGATTGAGTGTGGGCCTGTGAACCAAAAGGTTGCCAATTCAACTCCCAGTCAGGGCACATGCCTGGGTTGTAGCCCAGGTCCACAGGAGGGGGCACCCAAGAGGCAACTACACATTGAAGTTTCTCTCCCTCTCTTTCTGCCTCCCTTCCCCTCTCTCTGAAAATAAAGAAAATATTTTTTTAAAAGAATAAAAAAGAATTGGTGATGTACTAAATTTCCCCATGGCTTTTCTTGACCATAAACACTTAATTACATTTTAGAACCATTAAAAATATGTGGCACCAAATTTTCGCATTGCCTAAGATCTAAACACCTAGTGGAAGCCTGACTTCCTATCACTTCATACACTTAACATTTGTTTTGAGCCCTGGCTGGTGTGGCTCAGTGGATTGAGTGCTGGCCTGTGAACCAAAGGGTCTCAGTTCAATTCCCAGTCAGGACATGTGCCTGGGTTGCGGGCCAGATCCCCAGTCGAGGATGCGTGAGAAGCAACCACACACTGATATTTCTCTCCCCCTCTTTCTCTTTCCCTTCCCCTCTCTCTCCTTCCCTTCCCCTCTCTCGAAAAACAAATAAATAAAATATTTAAAAGCATTTTTGGTTTGAACTCTAGGCCAACAGAGAATACACTGAGCATGGTTTCTACCTAACGGTCTTGAAGATCTGAAGCTCGATCATGGCTCTGATGAATCTGATCTGCAAGCTCCATAATAAATACCAGGTATCTGCTACAGTTGCATGTGATCTGACTGGTGGTCCAAACCCTAGACTTCCTGCTCTAGGCGTCACATTCGGGTTACAGCAATCTACAATTCTGTAAGCTGCTCAGCAGCTGAATGGCAATGTTTCAATTCAATCCCCCCATGTACTGAATATGTATTACTACAGGACATCCATGAATGAGTACAATGGAATCTCTATTTGGGGGGATCTTACAGGGTATTAGTGAAGTTGACGACCACATAAACAATTGTGAGATAAGGTGAGTGCCACAAAACAATGTTAAATATGCAACGTAATTGCATGCACTAAATACATAGCAGTCAAGAAAACTTCTTTTAAAATGTTGCAAAAACAAATTTTCCTCAGCCAGTATCTTAACGTATAATTTATTTTGATGCTAAAGGCTGCACATAACATTTATCCCTGTTCATAAGGTCATTTATAACAGTAAAATACTGGAAACAGTCTAATGTCAGGAGGTGGTAGTTCAAATAAATTATAGTACATGCATGTAATAAAGCACTGCACATGTTTCAAATATTTTTAAATGTCACTTGAAATTGTGTCCATTATAGTAGTGAATAAGAAACACAAGATATAAACATTGGTGGTTATTATTGGCAGAGAAAGCACAGATAATTTCTATTGTGCGCTCAGTATTTCTGTATTCTTTGTAT
This sequence comes from Carollia perspicillata, assembly GCA_004027735.1. Lineage (NCBI taxonomy): Eukaryota > Metazoa > Chordata > Mammalia > Chiroptera > Phyllostomidae > Carollia > Carollia perspicillata. Next base: position 10,196 of record PVKM010005012.1, read on the forward strand.
TTTCTGATGTTCTATAATAAAGCATTTTCCACAAAATGTTGCTTTTATAAGTAGAGAACAATTTCAAATTCTTTTTCTAAATTGTTAAGTCTATCATTCTTACGTATTTTTGTATAAGCCCGTCATCCAAATACGCTAAAATTAAGGCAACTCAACATCTGAAAAGAATGACTTTCTGCCTTCACTAAAATGTTGAATAGTACAAGGTCAAAATTAGAATATACTATAGTTTGCACCATCAATTCTTACCCAGTCTCCATTTTGATTATGAGTATACTGAAAACTGCTTTTCAATGGCCTCATGGAAATAAAACGTATTTGTTTTTAAAATAGTGTGCCCTTGATCTGCCCATTAATTAGCCCAGTAAAAATGGGAAAGAGCTAGTGTAACATTGTTTTGTCTTCAGCCCTGGAAGCTGGTTGCTCTTACAGTGATTAAAAGTTCAGGCCCATGAGCCAGGTTCTCCAATTCTCACACTCTTGGTCCACACTATTTGGGGCAGGTTGGATACTATTTCAGAACTTTGACTTATTTTCTTCATATGTAAAATAGAAATGAAGACACATCCCTAGCCCCGGCCAGGTGGCTCAGTTGGTTGGGGCATTGTCCCACACACCAAAGATTACAAGTTTGATTTTCAATCAGGACACATGCCTAGGTTGCGGGTTTCATTCCCAGTCGAGGAGCATAGGGAAGGCAACCGATTGATGTTCCTCTCTCACATCAATGCTTCTCTCTCTTTTATTTTCTCTCTCCCTCTCCCCTCTCCCTCTCTAAGATCAATAAAAATATCCTTAGATGAGGATTTAAAAAAAAAACCCACAAATCTTTCACAGGTGTGCCAAATATGGCCAGCTTCGCGAGTGCACAACTTACGTAGGCACCCAGGGCCCCTCACTCGGAAAGACTCCACCCTTGGTTTCAGTCTCTGCTGTCACCTCTTGAGATTCTTAATAATGTTTGAATGAGAAGCATTTGCTTTCGGCACTGGGCCCATGAGTTAGGTAGGCAGTCCTGCTTGCAAGGATTCAGCTAGGTAAAGTCTGAACACAGTAAGTGCTCTGTTGATACACGTTGGTAATAACCACTATCTCTTCTACATGTTCCGAGAAAATTCAGGAATGCTTTTAATACTGAATTTTCTAACTCCCGAGGTTATGCAGGTTAATTTCCAAATGTTACATATTCCGATTGAGAGAAAAACTGGGAGAGCACTTGCTCAGCCTTTGACGGCTCTGGGGTCTATATATCGCTCACAGATGGTACGATGCTGTTAAATCTGGAAAAACCAAACTGATCTCACATAATAAAATTCTTTCTGTCTTCCCTTTCATTTGTTTCAAAATGCACAGTGTACAGGGGAGGTATATGCACATTTAAGTGTATTTGCAGAATACAAAAAGGCACACAATGAAAGGGACCATGGCTTTTCCATGGCTGCCTGCAGTTTCTCAGGGGCAACTCGTTGTATTCCCAACTGTTCTTGCATTTTAACTTAACTTGCTTGGTGCTGATATTTTTCTTTGATTTCTGGCCTATATTCTTAGCTGTGTCTTTTAATTTTCCATTGAATTATTTAAATATTCTTGCCCTTCTAAATTCCTTGGGGTTAAAGATTTCCACTTCTTGCCTTGTAAGATATTCCACTACTTGAACATTTAAAGAAACTTATAAAAAGAGATTCAATGATTTTAAATAAAGAGAGATTCAGTTTATAACAAATTAGTTGCTTATCTTATTCTCATTTTATTCTCATTAAAATATTAGAACTTGTAAAAACAGCTACTAATTCTGGAGCTCTCTGCATGTCCCAGGCATTCTGAAAGTGCTTTGCATCCATTATCTTATTTAAAATACTTATGAATAGTGCATGTAGTCAAGTTTTAACAAGTGGTAGCTGTTATTACCTCCCAATGACCCAAAGAGTAATTATAAATATTATCCCCATTTTAGAGATGAGAGGTAACATTTGAGGCAGATACAACTTGTCAGTGGCCGAGCAGAGCTGTAATCCAAGCCTGATCATTCCTTCATCCAATTCTTAGTAGGCACGCTCACTCGCTGCTATTCCGAATGGCGATTTTCCTTTCAGTAGTGTAGCTGGGTGAGTGAGTCTTTGCATGTACAGACATACATATGTACAGTCCGAAGAAGACTGAAAATGCACACAATGACGTAATCTTTTAATACCGCCCAGCTCTTGATAAACTTAATTAAATCTGCACTAATTCAATCAAATGAAATACACCTTTTAAAAATTCCTGTGGATCAATGTCCTTCGCTGCAGTGTTTGTATGTACGTAACCTTATAGTGGTCATTGATTTTTTTTAATAGGTATGGAGGCACTGCAATTCTACAGTGTAAAACATTGTGTACAGTCAAAACAACAGCTTCAGCTGAGAATTGGTAGCCAGGCTTAACACTATCTCCACAGGCATGGGAGCACAAGGAGCAAGTACCTGGTGGTGGAAGGATTTGCAACACTAGCAACAGAGGTAACCTAGAGGCTGAACTTTATGATACACCGAGGGTAAAAAAATCAGGAGCTCACAAAGGAAGCTGAGTTATCAATCAAAATGCTATCACATGCTCTCTCATGAGCAAGTCCAGAGAATGTGCCAAAGCTAAGTACAGCGTACATTGAGCACTACATCTCGTGACAGTGGCTTGGTGACAGAATTTTCATACAAACGACTATCCTGTGCTGACACTGGTAATAAGGCTGTGTAACTTCGTAAACAGATACTGACATTGGGAACGCGAGGACAACCTAGAACCAATGTTCAAAAGACATCATAAAGGAAGTCCTTCTCCTCTTTGAAATATTGTGTGGTAATTAAGGAGGCTTACTCTACAAGTGTCTGTTCAATTTTTTGTATGTATTTTGTCCCTCAGTTCAAACTAGCTTTTGTACACATGGACAGAGAGGGGACAGAGACGGGAGGTGCATGCGGGCTTCACTAGGGAGGAGCTCTCACATATCCACGCCACCTTTACCCCTTGAAATGCTTTCATGTCTATGGCTTTATTTTCTCCTCCTCACACACCAGGGAGCAAACAGAGCAGAGGTGTGTTGTAATGTATGTTGGACATCCTTTTATAAACAACTACAAAAATCGGAGCTAGTACTGGTATTTTTTCCATAGCATTTGAGCAACTGTGTGAGTTAACAGCATCTGAAAAAATGCAAGAAGCAATCTTTTTTTTTTTTGATCCATCTCACCTTCCTCTACACACCATCTGACGTGAAGTACTAAAACACATTTTGGAACCAGGGAGACAGATTATCAAGCATACATTTAGGAAAAGAACTTGTATTTTTCTTTATGTGTTATTTCATTTACTGTCAGTAGATAACAGATGTATCATCGAGATCCTGAGTATTTTATCTCCAGGGTATTTTAATTACATACTTATGGTGAGTGAAATGTAATCATTGCAGGCGTCAGTCTTGTTGAATAGGAAGAGGATTTTGTTTCCATCATCTTCCAGCTGACTCTGAGACCGATACAGCAGAAACTGTTGGGATCTCTTCACTAAATACTCCAGAATTGCATATAAAATTTCAAGAGAAACATATCATAGACATTTGAGACTGGAAGGACACTATAGAGATCTTCTCAGCCCAAACTTTTCATTTCACAAATAAGGAATGAGGAATTCTAACAGCTAACTTCAGCTGTGGTCTCCTAAATTTTCAGTGCCTACAACATTTTATGTTGTTGTTGATAAATGAATTTAAGGCGTAAAATTGAGTGTGCTTGAGTTTACGCAAGGTCCCATCTCAAACACCTATGGTAGTTGGCGGTTGCAAAAGGATATGATTATAATTTCCAAAGTTGCTTGAGTTATAACCCAAAATGCTCTAATAAAACCTTTCATCTAAGCAATAATGAAAAGATGTTTTAAAATTCAGGATGGTTCCTCCATGAATTTCAATAAAGACAGAACCCTAAAATAAGGGAGAGAATTTTATTTGAATTCTAGGTTTTAGAAAACCATTTAACTATTTTTTAATTGGCAGTAGGCTGATTAGGCTTGGAAAGCTATCAAAAAAGTATAAAAAGGGATGTTAACTGAAAGGCATTAGAGTATTTGTAATTAAAATCATTGACAAAAAAAAAGGCGAACCAATTATAACTATTTCAGGTATCAATTGGGCTACAAAATAACGCATTGAGAATGGGGAAAGAGAGAATCTGCATGTAAAATATTTTATAGAAAGTAAAAATAGGATCTCTAAGAAATGAGAATAAACTCAGAAAAGAAAGCCAAAGAAATGTTCATCTTAATAATTTTTATCTCTATTTGCATTTCTCATATTATAAAAAACACTGGCTTATTATCTCCAACTGTGTTTTACATTATGCGCATGTCTGGCAAGGGTTTGAAAACTCTCCACAGGGCATAAGTGATACAGAATAGATATATACAGACACAATGGTCAGCTTCTCTGTGTGGGCTTCTAGGGACCTAGGCAGACATGTATTGCATAAAAATGTACTCTTATGTTCAAGGGTAGGGAATTCTGAGTATATTAATTTTATCTTTGAGATACTTGTGCTCAAAGATGGTCATTAGGAAGATAGCAAAATATTCATGAGATGGGAATAAGATCTATGGACTGAGGTGAGTCAGAGAATGTTCCTTATTCCTGGCAAAGAAGATAATTTACTCTGTTAAAGAATCACAAAACTATGGAACTTCTGGCCTTATCTAGATAGCTATAGTCTTACAACTAAATGCCTGGTGCCAAGTTGAATATATATTACCACAAGAAGTTATAAAGCATATGAGTAATGTAATTTATAGACTCACTAAACAGCATGTCTTTCTACCGTATATAGGATTCCAGTTAAATGAGGGAAAATGGTATTTCGAATCACTTAAAATATACATAACCTTAAAGGAGGAACTACAGTGATTTTTTCATTATCTTATTTCCTAAGTATAATCAAGATAAAACAAATATGTTCCTCAGGGTCATAGTATTTTGAGAAAAAAAAAAAAAAACCCTGTCAATTTCAACAGGCACATTTATAAAAAAACAAGAAGGAAACATAGGTTAAGTTGAGTAGTTAAGTAAGTCAATCCAGGGTATATTTCATTTGCTTTTTTTTCTTATTTAAGTACCCACATAGCAAGGATTATTATTTTTTCTAACTTCCAGAAAGCGAAAGCATTTCTATTCTCTTAGGCTGCTTTCTCATCGACTTAAGCACTTTCTGTATGTGCCCAGGCATTATTCAAGCCAACCCTGACTTTGAAATCCAAGAAGGCAGCCCTCTCAGTTGATTTTTTTTTTCTTTCACATTTTGATCTCTGACCATGCTACCGTTTCAATCTGACACTCAGGACAGAAAATCAATGGCTCTTTAAGTTATAAGATACTATTTCTTGGCTCACTTTCTGTCCTTTTAATCGCTCTTTCCCTGAGTAGTTACATTTCTGTTTTCGTAAGAGCCCCCGACCCCCCCCCCCCCCCCCCGGCAATGATTTGGATCAGACCTAGGATCCTCCTTTTTGGGGAGAAGCCAATGAGTGAAAACTGAACTGAGCTTAAGAGACACCCCGACTTAGGGTGCTAGGAAGCAAATTGCCCAACACAAAGTCCATGTATCTTCTTTTGGACTCGTAGAGAATGCACAACTGTTTGAAAAGGAAAAGCAAAATAATCCTAATGAACCACACTACACTCTCCAGGCTCACTAAGGAGTAGCTCTCACACATCCATGGCACCTTTTCCCCCTCAAAATGCTTTCATGTCTACGGCTTTATTTTCTCCTCCTCACATGCCAGGGAGCAAACAGAGCAGAGGTGTGTTGTAATGTATGCTGGACCTCCTTTATAAACAACTACACAAATCAGAGCTAGTACCAGTATTTTTTACAGAGTCTGAGAATTTCGAAACTAAGAGTGTACGTTGCCCTGGTTGGTGGTCTCATAACTTCTAGGCCATGAAAAATAAGGCTTTAAAGTTGTTTTTGTTTCCTAACTAGCAAAATAAATGCATAACATTCTGATGAAGTGGCCAACCTTCTTCAGAAAGTAGTCAGCCCAAGGAAATGAGCACATTTCAATATGGCACGGCTACAGAGGTCTCCTTCTCCCCATTTCAGGCAGCAGCATGGAAAACCAGGGTATGGGAACTGGCACACGTTTTATTACCTTGCTAATTCAGTGTATTTTTAAAAAAGATGGTGAGCAAACTATATCCAAGACTGTATGCAGATGACTGGCCTGCTGAATGAGATTATCTGAGTACAGAGCCTAGGATTATGCATTTTAGTCAGCTTCCCAGGTAATCATGATACAGAGTCAAGTTTGAAAACCACTGCACACGATGCGAGTGAGGGAGAACGTGACCTATTACTGGGTTACATCTTCATAAACATATTCCTTTAAAGGAACGCATTTCAGGAAAACTTTATCAAGTGATGCTATTGTTTCATAACATGGTAAGGAGTCGTTTTCCAGCAGCAATAATCCATGAAATCAATGGGTGCGTACTAGAAGGAAAGGGGGAGGGAGGTAGAAGATAAAGGCAAGAATAAATGGCGAGGGAAGGAGACTTGACTTGGGGGGGTGAACACACAATACAACATACAGATGATGTATGATAGAATTGTACACCTGAAACCTATACTTTTATTAACCAATGTCACCCCCCAAATTCAGTACATTCAAAAATACCAAAAAAAGTATCATATTTTGTAATGCCTCACATATTTATTACATAGATGCCAAAACTACTGCAAAGTAGCCATGGCTAGGTCACACATAATAAGAGGAATCATGTTTCGGTAGTAAAATCAGTATCAGATCAGTAAAATCGGTATGAAATCAATAAAATCAGTAGCTGCTAAAAATGTTCAATGGAAAACAAATGGATTGTTTTTTTTTTTTGTTTTGTTGCCCAATGATTGCACAGGAAATGACTGCAATTTATATGCCTTCCAATTTTTAAGTTTAAGTATGAATTTCATTTTAAAAGGAAGCTTGAACTGTGATTGGAAATTATGTATTTTGACTGATCCTATTTCCTTAAATTATATTTCTAGAAGCAATACTTCAACCTTCATTTCTTCATCTCTCCACGAACATTTCCTAAGTGCTATTTATCAGCTGTCAAGTCTCAAGAAAACAAATTCTCTGCCCTGTCTCACAACCTGGGAGATATATGCCTAAAGCTATTAGGCGTGCTCATTGCTGTAATAGAGATGTGTGTGCCTGGTGTCCTGGGCTATGACTTGAGACCAGCTAGTAGAAGTTTGCGTCTATAATGCAAAACGATATGGCAGAATACATAAAATACTGTCTTACACAGTGTTCCTATCCTGAATGCCCATGATTCCACCGTCTGACGACATCAGACAAGTACTATATTTTTCGGACTGTAAGATGCCCCCCCCCCCCAAATTTGGGAGAAAAATGCAAGAGTGACCCTGCTCCACCACCCCGCCATAGCAAGCTGGGCAAGCTACATTTAGACTATAAGATGTACCCCGCTTCCCTCCCAAATTTGAGGGGGGGGGTGCATCTTATAGTCTGAAAAATGCGGGTAAGTTTCCCCTTCAAAAATACTCTACTTGTGCGAACTACAAAGAGGACATCGGTGAAATCACAGGATCTGTTCCCTAGGCTGCTATCCCAAACTTTCCTTGGACAATTAATTTCCGTCCCCATGGTTCTACAGGTCTATGATTTGGGGTTAGATTTTTTAAAAGATTTTATTTATTTATTTATTTTAGAGAGGGGAGGGGAGGGAGGGAGAGGAACGCCAATGTATGGTTGCCTCCAGTATGCCCCCCACGGGGGACCTGGCCTGCAACCCAGGCATGTGCCCTAGACTGGGAATCGAACTGGTGACCCTGTGATTTGAAGGCCCGCACTCAATCCACTGAGCTACACCAGCCAGGGCTGGTTTGGGGTTAGACTGATGACATAGTTCCCTAGCATTCTGTCCAACTGCTGTAAGGCACTCATATCTCCATTCCTGCTCAAGCGGGAGGTTTTACACTCTACGGCAGTCATTAGTTCATTCAATCTTCACTCACTCCTCCACCCCTCCCACATCCTCCAATATTGAAACAAGCATGAAAGCCAGTTTTTATTCGACTGAATACTTGGCAAGGACTAACCCAATAGCATGGAGGAGGATGGTAGTGCTTTCTTAGTACATTAGATTTCAAAAATCTCAAGGAACATTTATTGTATTGTAGGATAATTAGTATCACTAACCTGTGCTGAACTCTTTTCAAGTTTTTGGACTAAATTATCCCAGCGCTGGGCAAAGTTGTCCAACCACGCCTCCATCTTCTGAGTTACTGCTGTGTTTTTCAGTGTTGCAAGAAGATCTTGGTTAAGTGAGCAGAGTTTGTCCATGGTTTGCTTTTTCTTTTCGAGATCAGTTTTCAAAACCTTTATTCAAAAAAAAAAAAAAAAAAAAAGGAAGAACAAAGAATAAGCCTGGCCTACATTTTATAAGACATTTTAGTTCAACTTGCCTTTTGCATGCATTTTCTCATTTGCATAGATAAGAAAAGACTAATCGTGCGGGCAAAGGACCAAGAGCCCATAAATATATAAGTAGAAAATTAAAATCCCAATACGTCAAATGAAGAATAAACACCTAGTAGAGGAAATTAAAAGGTACCTTAAAGTATTTGAAGCACTGCCAAGTAAAAACGTAGACTTTCTTCAAAAGGCAAAAGAGAGGTCAACATATGCAAATTACTTTTTAACATTTATCGGAAGAGTGGAAGTCAAGGCCTTTGAATGTTCATGAATTTCCCCTTATTTTCTGGTAGAATTGGAGTGAAATACCACATGCCGGGAGTACCAAAGGGAAGATGGTTAATCGAGATGATGAGCACAGCTAAATAGCCTTCCCATTCTTAAATGCTGAGATTATCTGGATAAATTTGCAACATAACTTACTTCTGTGATGTTTACATTGTCTTCAGTATTTGGATATAAAAACCTTGTTATGAAATTTACCGCCTTTTAAATATTTTAGCAACTGGTTTTCAATTATTCTTGGCTGTTTGTGTAATTACCTTCTAAAACTAACTTTAGAGTCCATTAAGAAATAAAACTAAGTGACTGAGTGTGGCACAAACCCTTTGGGATGACTTTGCGTGCTTTCAAACTATGTATGTGTTTTTTGAAGTCAGCATTATACCATTCTTATTTCCAAAGTTCTTTGGAGTTCCGGAGGATCACACAGGCCCTTCTGCCAACGTGGAATGAATAAACAAAGTGGCATGCGTGAAATCAGTAAATCAGGGCAGCTGATTCCTTCCCTTTATCCATTAAGTTCACCCTGTACTTTGGGAAATCCAATTTCCAGCCAAATACTCGTCCCTGGCATAACTTGTGAACACAGAAGAAGAGGAAAGAAAGGAGAAAATTGTTTGATGGCCTCTTTACATTCCCCACTGGGTGGGAGCAAGTACAATGAACATAGAGAAAATGAGCTGTGAGACCTGTCTTTCCAAAACAAATGCAAATTTATTTAAGAACAACTGACATTACATATGGCGAAGCAAAGCTCATGAAACAGATGCACCAAATGCTTGTGAGCTGAAGTGTCATCAACACGGAGAAATCACTGCAACCCCTCCCTGCAAAGGACATTTTATGTTACCTCATTTTAACATGCCAACTGCGTTTATCGCTCTGAATGACAGAATGCTCTGGTGTCTCCTTCAATTAGCTCATCCTTTATTCCGAGTCTGCTCCACCTGATGTACCTTGTATTGCACTCTTACTGCTTGCCATTTAAAGAAAAATAAATACAAGGGTTTGAAGTTCATTTCTAATTTTTCCTCAATAATTGTTTTTTTTCCCCACTCACTATGGAAGAATGCAATAGTCCAAAATATGAGTTAAGATACGTGAGTTGAATTCAAATCCAATGAAACTCTTAGCAATAGGTTTTGTACATTGATTTTGCTTGTTTGATTCATATGTTAGCTTTCCTTCCATTACATTTAAGTGCATACTCGGACCAGTAGTAAAGCAACAGCTTATACTATCTGCCTAGAAACAAAGTCCAAATTTGAATTTCAGTGTAGGCGCCTCCAATTTTTTTATGGTGTCTCATTTTCCTTTTTTTTTTTCTTTATTAACTTTTGGCATGCGTTTCTTTTTTACAAGCCATCTCAAGTTCTTTTTGGAAAAAAGCATGATAGAAATAAAAGCATACATTTAAAAACAGAAAGATGTAAATACGATACTCTTTGGCTTACTGTCTGTATCAGAGCTTAAGGAGCAATTTTAAATAGCTATATGTGTAAAGCTAAGGGGTGTATCTATTATTTCAACTAAATGTGTAATGAGTTGGAAGCATTTCAGACGAGAGTCTGAGAGTTATGTTTAAAGAACAGGAAACCACTTGCACTGGAAATTTACAGGTAACCTCATGTTACGTAAACGGGTTTTCATAGATGAACTATAAAACTAATTGGATACCCAAAGCGATTTATTGACAACAGAAACAAAGCCTCATGTGCTAACACATTACACCAAATAAAGAAGCATTTGGTGGGATTACAAAAATAAAGGGGAAAGTTGCTATTAAATACAATTAGGGAAAATATACTCATGGTCAAGTAAAAACAGCCTTATTATGAAATTGTAGAACTACAGAATCAATACATTTTTACCTAAATCTACATCTAGTAAATTCTAGATATGTGCTTTCGTAAATGGTGATGGCAGGTTAGTTGTTTTACCACATTTGTTTTCTTCTCTTCGCTTTAGATCGACGACACTCTCTCTCTCTGTCCCTCTCCCTCTCTCTGGATGTTATATATATAACATCTCGCTCTCTCTCCATACATATATACATATATATGTATATATGCACACATAAATATATATTTATGTATAAATATGACTATATTTATATACCAATTTTATATTATATATTGAATATATATTTACCTTAGATATTAAATATATATTTATATATAAATTTAATAATATTATATATTTTTAAATCTCTCAGTTCCTAAAGCACTCTCCTACCATAATCAACAGAGGGAGAAGACAGGAAATCCATGGCAGTACCAGATACATTGAATAATAGTAATCAATTACTTCCTCCTATCTATTCTTGGATATCAATGCTTTTCAGTGTGCACTTTGTGTGGGCATGTTAAATAACGACAACTTAACTGTTACTAATTTTTCCAGTATAAAAAAGAGTCTCCCTATGAAAACCGGATCATAGGTCTTTGAGTGCCAAAGAATCAAGAGCTCTATAAAAAAACCTCAGGAGGCAAAAAGAAACTCCAGAAAACTTATACGAGGCAGAGATCAGCTAGGAGCTTAAAAAAATTTTTGAAGAAAGAAGAAATATATTTTATTTTCATCGAGCCAGGCACCCGTATCTACCTCCAAGGTAGGCAGGCAGGTACAGTTGATAAATCAGATTGGGCCACTAGTGGAGACAGACAAGAGACAGCTAAGCTACTTGGGGAGACAGAACAGACCTTTTGTCTCTGGCCAAGGTTAGATGATGTGAAGTGAAAGCTGGAAGGTACACTTACAAATGGCCCAGGAAATTGCCCCATCCTCCATTCTCATCGCATGTATTCTTCAGGGAATAACACCAAGACAATTTCTCATTCATGGCAAAACTGATTCCCAAACGTATTTTACGTGTAGTTACTTACCTGTATGTGAGAAGTACTCCAATATATTCAAATAACCTGTTGTTCTGCTTAGCTAGATTGATCCATTATGAGGGTTTTCAACTCGAGGGAACCCCCCTGGAGGGCTTGTTGAAATGCAGATTGCTGAGCCCTCCTTCTAGAGTTTCTGACTCAATGGGGCTGGGCTGTGGCCTGAGGATCTGCATTTCTAACAAGTCCCCAGGTGACGCTGATGCTGCTCATCTGGGGACCACACTTTGGGAACCATGGACTCTATTTGGATGAGTTCGTTGGGGGTTAGAACAGGAACTAAGATCAAGGTAGCAAGTCCTGGTGAAATAGCACCGTGACCATGGACTTGCCGAGTTCCCATAAGCATTCTGTCTGTGCCATTTGATCCCACAGTCCCCTGAGTGTCTGCTGCATTCCACAGTACTCCTGTAGCACCTGCACATCACACTGTCTTGGACGGCCAAGCTTCCCCTGGCTGACCTTCCCTGGCTATAGGAGACCATTCTGCATGGCGTGGGCCCAGACAGGACTCACGCCCACAGATAGGATCTCCCATGGGGAATCAGGCCTGCATTGTACCTAGGCCGCTTTGAGACTTGCTTTTTGCTAAAACTCCCTCACCCTGAATTCAGGCAGAAAACATTTATTGCCTATCTTTACAGTTTCTTCCTAAAGTCTGTGCTAAATCTTCCAAGGATGAGTGTAACCAGTTCAATCACTTTTCCCTTTGCATTTGCAAAATCCTTCTTCTGTGATGTGATTAAGGCATCATCTCCTTGTTTTCTGTAAAAGGTAACCACCTAAAGCGAACCTCTGCACAGTAAGTGAGGACCATCACGTAATGTGCCCAGAAAAGCAATAAAAGCTTGTCAAGGCAAGGGTTGGGGTGCTCTCCCCTTGAGAGAGTGGCCATGCTGTCCCTTTTCCTCCATAGGACTCGGTAGTCCATGTGAATTTGTCTCATGTCTCATCCATAATGCCACAGACCCCATGAGCTGGGGACCGTGTCACCTGGCAACAGCCAGAGAAGTAAGTGTGCAGTCCTTCATGAATCCTGCATGCTTCCCTAGGAGCATGGCTCTGGTAGATCTGGGCCTTCCCACGACAGCCTACATTTTCCTGTGAGCCCTAGAATTACCCTCATAAAAGCCACTGTTTCTTCTCTCCCTTTCCTTTTATCCTTTTCAACAAATAAAGCTTCAGCTTTAGCTGTAAAAAAACAGACCTACAGAATTTGGGTGAAACAATGTATCGATAGAAAACAAGATATTTGACTGCTTATCGCCCACCTCAAATAAAAAGTAGGAGAAAAATCCCCTGGGTTATTAGTGATGATATTTCCAACAAATTACACCGATTTTAAATAAAAGAGCACACAGTATCTATACCTAGGTATATAGTAGGAAATGGTGACAGATGGTACCTGTTTTGGGTCTCAGATTGTGACATATTTTAATGAACATTAAATTCTTATTCACTGCCCGAGTCAGCAGGGGAATTTTACCTCAAATTCTAGACCAGCTGTCAGGTTTTGTTAATTGGCTTAAACTATTAAACGGTAAGACTTACCCATAACATATTTTCACTTTGTTCACAAGTAAGGTGACATAATTTGAATTTTAATCATATTGGAAAATTATCGAGACTTTGCTAAGAGAGCATCTTCCTGACCCTGAGGCTAATAAAGTTATTTACACACAAAAATGTCAACACGGTGGCATGATTCCTCCAAACACCAGTTCTCGATTACAGTTAGTTTTTGTCAAGGAATCAAATGATGTGAGGAGCTTGGAAACAGCTTAGAAAGTGTGGACCTGAGTCTCGATGTCTTGGTGCTCATTTTAATTTGGCTAAGAATGTTCTGTGACACCTTATATACAGGCCACATGATTTTTCCTGTACCTCGATTTCCTCTCTCTTTTTTTTTTTAAAATACTTTATTTATTTATTTTTAGAGAGAGGGGAAGAGAAGGAGAAAGAGTAGGAGAGAAACATCAATGTGTGGTTGCCTCTCATGTGTCCCCCACTGGGGACCTGGCCTGCAACCCAGGCATGTGCCCTGACTGGGAATCGAACCAGCGACCCTTTGCTTCACAGGCCCGTGCTCCATCCACTGAGCTACACCAGCCAGGGCTCGATTTCCTCTCTTGAAATAAACTTGTCTCCCTCCTCCTCTTCACGCCCAATGATACTCTATACTAGTTCCTAGAATTGGTCTCCTTATTACCAAAAGTCTCACTGCCAAAGAATATTCCAAAACTGCCAATATGATTGTTATCAAACTCTCAATGGCTCCTTATCAGCTGCAGAACAAAACTACAAATATATCACTGATATTTTTGCATTCTGTCTATATATATATAATGTTTTATATATATATAAACTTTTATTATATATATTATATATAAACTTTTTGGAAGCCTCTGTTTAATCATATAATCACTCAAGAAAGCATACATTCTTTGAGAAATGATTTCTGATCAATAAGATGCTAGCTTGTAATAACCAGCAATATGTAAGTTAATTTATTTTAATTAAAAGCCTAAAGATATGTAACTATGGAACAAGAAATGTATGATACAAATATATATTTAACAAATTCAACGGGGGAAATTTATTTAAGAATAGCTTTTTAAGTGACTGATTTAATTATTTCAAAGTATAATATATAATGTCAATAGAGAGGAATAGAATCCTTTAGGTAAAACTGTGAAACATTATTTAAAATAGACCTTCATTTTATATTAGAGTTGACATCAAGTTGGCATGTAATAGAACTGATCCATCAAAAATCCAAAAGAAATCCTAGTTATGTGCTATTTTATTTTAAAAATAAAGCTAAATATTTGATTGGCCTCCTAAGATTCACAGTGAAAGAGAAGAAACTGTTAGGGTTCAGCTCAAACTGCAATGTCTCAATGAAGCCTTCCCCTATGACCTCAGTACTGCCAAAGTCCCTTTATTTCTCAACACACAGGCACTTGTCATCAATGACACTAGTTTTTTTTTAAAGATTTTATTTATCTATCTTTAGAGGGGAAGGGAAGGAGAGAGGGAGAGAAATATCAATGTATGGTTGCCTCTCTTGCGTCCCCTGCTTGGAACTGGCCTGCAATCCAGGCATGTGCCCTGACTGGGAATCGAACCGTGATCCTTTGGTTTCGCAGGCCCGTGCTCAATCCACTGAGCTACACCAGCCAGGGTGACACTAGTTTGTTTTAATATTTTTTTCTTTCTTCCCAAACTAGGGTAAAAGCCCATTCTATGTGAGGATAATGATCTCCTGTACTCCTCATGATTCTCAGAGAATCTACTTAAGTCTATTACTTTGGAACGGTACTGCTTAGAACTTTATGGAATATTCACGTCTTCTTCTTAGTGTTAAGTTTGACAAATTTTAACTGAAGTCCTATCTCAGGTAGGCTATAGTTTGTCAAGCGTACAATTTTGTTTGAGAAAACAAGGTTGAACATCTATCTGTACCTCTGGAATTTGTGTTTGTATCCCTCCAAAATTCTGACATTGAAGGGCCCCTACCCCGCATATGACAACATGAGGAGGCGGCTTTAGGCAGGTATAATTAGGCTTAGTTGAGGCCATAAGAGTAGAGCCCCGAAGATGGGATTAGTGGTCTTTTAAGAAAAGGAAGAGGCACCACAATCTCCACCACGTGGGGATACCACCAAAAAGTGCTGTGTGGAAGCCTCACTAAACGGCCAGCACGTTGATCATGGATTTCCCAGCCCCCAGAACTGTGAAAACTAAATGTCTATTGTTTAGGCCACCTGGTCTATGACATTTTGTTATAGCAGCCTGAGCTAAGACCCTACAGATTTGCCTACTTTAATTAAGAAATGTAACAATAGGCTATAGTTAAATACACTGATCTGAACAAGAACAATGACCATTTGGTTATAAGATCGAAAGAACAGAGTGATGAAGTAACGGTGTTAACATAAACTTTAGAAGAAAACAAGTAAAAGCTAAAAAAAAATACATACGGTCAGTTTTTGAAGGCTTGCTAACATCTCACTGTGATCCTTAAAGCCACTTGTGTGAATCTTGCTCACTGCATCTTCTCTTTCTGAAAGCCACGTACTAAAAAGGCACTGAAAGAAAACAAATCATTCCCCCCAATGAAAATCATTATTACAGTCGATCACCACATTTTGCCATTTATTCATTTAACATTTCCCCATGGCTCTCCCTGGTACAATTTTCCCCACATGACTCGCCTGTTCTTCGGTAAAACGTTGCCATTTTAGAAGGATGTCTTGGAGAAGCACCCAGCGGTCTTCAGTCCACCGACAGATGTTTGCCCACCGATCGCCCAGGACCTGGAAAAGAGACAACCCGCCATGGCATCAGCCGACAATTCACTGTTAACTGAATTCCATTCCGAACGGCAGAAATGACTTAAGAAAGCATCGGATTTGCCGTCGCCTTTGTCTACTAGGAGTTGTGAAGAACACCCTTCCTGCTTCTGCAGAGAACTGATAAACACTTCCCCTTTAGCTTCCCTTACACTATTCCCCTCACTCACTTTATGGTGAAAAGCAAAGACACGTGTCAGAAGTCTGAAGCGGTCATCATACCACTATTTGAAATGCCTCCACAGTAAATGTAAGATAGCAAAGACATAAATACAGAATTAAAGATGGTTTTGAATCCATAATATGTAAAAACAAGGTGTGTATCTTTCTTAGGTCAGGAAATATACCCCAGAGAATAAAAATAAAACACCTAACCCTGCCCTTATTTGAAGTGATCCTGTGTCATTAGGGTTGTTTAGATCCTGACTGTAGAAGAAAACCATTAGTGACAAATTATACCCACATGTGGATTTTAACAATTATCAGGGTTATTATTACAAAGTGTTTAAAATGACTATCTGTATCTCTAAACTGTTCTAGTGAGACAATTGTAATAGCCCCTGAATACTAACTGCCAGATTTTTAGCCTGTCACTAATGTCTTTGGGCACATGCTATTGTAATATATAATATAAACAAGGTACCAATAGTTTTTAGAGAAAGAAATATATATGTTGTAATATGCTTTCTATGCAAAAGAAATGCTTTATGACAAAAATATACTATTTATTTCAACTCCATTATGATGCACTTCAGATCCTAAAATATCAACTCATTTTGACTTTCTTCTCATAAGTAAGAGAATTACTTTCCCATACCTATTGGATCTTTAAAACTAGATAGATGGTAACTAGATATAACATGATGATGATTTTGTAGTGTATAGAAAGATCAAATTATTATGTTGTACATCAGAAACTAATATATACCAATCCCGCCTCAACAAAAGTAATAAAATTAAATGGCTTTATACAATGAAAAAACAACCTGAAATATCTCAAAGCATGGGTGTGATTTACTTTGTATAGAATTACAGGTTGAAGAAAAACATCTGTAATTTATGTCTTTTACAAACACATTTGGTATGTAAAATAAACCTCATCATAACTTCTATTTCTTGATACTACCTGGTAGATGGATCTGCCCTGAAGATATTAATATATGATTTAAATAACACAACTGTAATTAGCATCATGACAAAAATCCATCTACTCCTAGGTGGCTTGGAGACCCACCTAATTTTTCAAAACTTTGTATAATCTAGTATGTTTTCAAAAAGGGAGTCCTGTCCATGAGTAAGGAGTAGGTAATGCACATTTTACTACAGTATTAAAGTGACCATGTACTCATATGCAACTCAGTCTCAGTGAGTTTTCAGTTTTTCTCAAGCAGTGTCAAAAATCATATTGCTTTCAGCATAATGTAACTGATTTTCATGTTTTTTTTTTTAATAATTTCACTCTCTACTCCTTTTCCATTACATTAGTTCATGGCAGAAATCAGAGCACTGAAATAGTGATCCAAGATACCCACAGGAAATGTGCTATCGTAAATCAATGAATCCTACCATAGTAGCCATTTAATTATTACAAGCTGGTAATTGTGATTTTTTTTTCTAAAAGATAATAGAAGTCCTTTTAGTGAACTGCTAATAGTCATGTCAGTTCGTATCAGGTAAAATGGCATGTAATATATCTATTAATGGATTAGTTGTGAAAAAACTTTAGCTTCAAATACAGAAAAATCTGACCCCTTAGCCATAAAGGACACCATCTGCCTGATTTGCTGATAAAACATAAAAGAGCAAATTGCAGGATGTTTTTGTAACCCTTCAACCCCAGTGGAGCTGGGAGTCAAAGGGGAAAGAGGTAAACTAAAACTGTAGCATCATCTTTACAGATGGAAGAAAATGAACTGACACTTCAAAGTAGATACAGCATCTGCTCGCTGGTACTCCAAGACACACAAATGTAGCAGCCACTGATGCGGCATCTGAGGTGTTTAATCTCACAGATGGATGTTTACAATTTATTTATTTGTGGAGAACATACTATAAAACAAATCTCCCAAAATGTACAGATACCAAATTGCTTAAGATTGTTAAATTTATAGACATTCCAAAATGTATTCATACAATACACCTCACACTAATTTTTTCAGTATATGAATGAGGTACACATAACTACTAAATATTCTTTTAGGTATGTACTCCACATAGTTAAAACAACTATTTTAAGAATGTTAATAAATGTTGTTTGTATTCAAAACATTAGAACGGATAATTCTGGTAATTCATTGAGCAGGTGTATAATTCAGCCAATATTTAATTTAACTTATAGTTAATTATGGTCTCCTAGTCATTTATTCATCAATCATGAATTTATATTAACAACAAACATTAACTGAACACATACTGTATGCCCCCAAATTAACAGAACTAAGATGTGATAGATTGAGCTGTGTTTCCCTAAGATTCATATGCTGAAGCCCTGGCGCCTTTAATCCAGAATGTGACTGTATTAGGAAATAGAGCCTTTAGGTTAAAATGAGGCTCTCAGGGTGGGCTTGAATCCAGTATGACAGGCATCTTTATAAGAAGAAACTTGGACACACAGAAAGACCCCAGGGTGTACACACACAGATGAGAAACCCTGTGAGGACACAGCAAGAAGGCAGCCATCTGCAAGGCAAGAAGAGAGGCCTCAGAAGAAACCAAACCTGCTGACCCCTTGACCTTTGACTTCTGGCCTCCAGAACTGTGAGACAGTAAGTTCTGTTGTTTAAGCCACCCAGCCTGTGGTATGCCATGATGGTATTTTGTACGACTCATAAAAAGGACATATTTAAGAGAGGCTAATTCCATGGCATTACAAAATGTCTCACATAACTAAAATTGTTTCAAGTAAAGATATACTTGCAGTGGGGACATTTTCAATTAGCAGGTTAAAATTAATTAAAACTGTTCAAAAAGAGTAGTTTTTAAATCATTAATTGTGATTTCATCATGACTCAACTTCCCAAATACAAATACATTATAGCTTTACTATTTTGTTTTATGTGGAGAAGATAAAAGTGTCCAGGGTCAAACGACTTGGAATCAAATCTTAGGTAGAGCAATTACTTAAATTACTAATGTGCCTATGTCTTTTCAAATTACAAAAACACTTTAAATATATAATTTTTCTTACAATAATTATGGCAATTTTTGAGGGACAGGTATTACTTTCCAAACACATCCCAATGAAATGAAGTGACTTTTTCAGGAAATTTATGGCTAAATTATTTATCCTTTCCCAAAGAAAATAAACATACCAACCCCTTAAAGAATTGCTACAAAGACTAAACAAGATTATATTTGGGAGAGCAATTTTAATTTGAAGCAAATTATGTAAGTATTGGTGGTTATTTACATTTTGCTTAATTATAGTATTTATGTCAAATCTTCCAAGAACCACAAAGGGTCATGTAATTTACTCACTGTGGAAAGGTACTTATTAAATCTTTACAAATAGATGTTGAAGTTTCAATTATATTCTTCTTTAAAGACTTCCAACACAAGAGAGCATTCATATCTTTTAGAAACACATTACGCTGCTTAAACCCATCTTACCCAGAAAACTCTCAATGAACTGAATCTAAATCACTTCTGTTATTATGTGGGTGTGGTGCTTTTTACTAATCTCAGTAAAATGAGATAAGTGAACCAGAAATTGCTTGCTTGTAAGCTGTACATGTCTGCCCACAGGTAGATTTTTTGTAACGCTGTATGCACAAATATAAATAGGCGTACATGGTGCTTGCACTTAATAGAATTATTCGTTTATTGCTTAGAAATGTGGGCCCCAATTTGAATTACAGAAGATGGAGTTGAGAAATTGGAACGTCATCAGTCTGTTCTTTCATTTCTCAACGATGCTGGTTCTTAGCATTGCCTAGAGGGATGTAACCAAATTGTTACATAAGTAGAAGGAATTGAATTGAGTGGGACTGAGAGAAAGCTAAATAACTTTTTTCAAAGAATCACTATATTAGGATTAGAAACCTCTTCCCTAGAGAAAAGCATCAGTGTTTTTCTGAGTTTCCATTTAAGAACCCCTTAAGCGTTTAAAAAATAATGCGTATTTTTAAAAGCTAGGTAAACAACACGCACAAATAAAAATGAACTTTAACATCTCGTGAAGTGATAGAAAGAAAATAATTTTTATTTATGTCCTAATTTTGTTTCAGCAGTAAAAGAAGCTAAAGGTCAGTGCACTTACTCTTAACACATTTTCACAGGCTAAATCACAACTCCATTATCATCTATGCTCAGATTTGCAATGGGGAGGATTTTTCTCTCCCATTGAATTCACATCTCATATTGTTATACATGCCAAGGACATTTCTCATCTGAGTTCCTTTGTTTGGTTCAGTTTGTTTTTCAAAGCCAATGTAAAGAATGGCTATCAGAAGAGCATTTGCATAAAGGCAATGAGGAAAATCTGACAAGCCTGGGAGGTAGAACTTAAGTACCTTGACCCTTGAATTTATTGAAGCCAGGGATAGACCATGATAGCTAAACTGTGCCCAACAAGAAGGGCATTAAGAGAGAAACTGTTCCCAGGAGTACGTCCACTAAGGAAGAAGCAATTATGTGCCACGGCCCACACAATGCAGCAGCAAGTGGGATTTATAAGCGAGGGAGGTAACAAGCAACCCATCTTATTTTACTGCATATTGCAGTTTAAGACCCTGGAATATGCTTCCCAGCTAAGTGAATTTTATGTGTAATGAGGCTTCTGAAAAAAGTCACTTATTTCTTGATTTTTCTTTCTGACTTTAGAAGCAACTTTACAGTTCAAAAGGATAAGCGACTTAATCTTACTTATGGGGAAATAGAAAAAACATCAAATAACTCATTGGAAGAAGTAAGAGAGCACCCATTATGAGGCTAGAAATGGGGCAGAGTAGTAGTGACCAACAGTTAGCCATCTCCACGGCTCTCTTTGCAGTTCTGCGTGTTTTCACAAACTGTTAACTGAAGCAGAATACAACAAAATGGCATGCCTTATACCTTCATCATCTCCTGCTTGGTCTGGGGTGGAAAACGTGTTCTAAATGTATTAGCAAACAAACACTTATTGGAAATTTCTCTGAAAAGATTGTTCTACTGAGGTTTAAATAATGCTATAACAGGAACCTAATGAACAAAACGAACAAGCAAGCAAAATATAACCAAAGACACTGAAATAGAGAGCAGGGTGATGGTGACCAGAGGGGAGAAGGGAGGGAATGTTAGAGGAAAAGGGTGAAGGGTTTGCAGGAACAATTATAAAGGACACATGGGCAATAACAGGGTGGGGGTGGGCATGGAGGTGGATGGGAGGTGGGGAGGGCTGGGGGGGTTGGGCTGTGGGGGAAAGGCAGAAAACGATACTTGAACAATTTTTTTAAATGTGAAAAAAAAGTTAAATTAAATAATGCTGTAATAAGTCGTGAATGACCTCAAGGAACTCATGGCTGTCACTATGGAAGGTGCAATTTACAGATGAGGAAACTGACAGTCAGATGAGTTGAGCAGCTTGGCTATGACCACAGAGGTTGCTGGACTGAGTCCCTGGGATTTACCCTCAGAGTCATCTGGCTACAGGCCTTATACTCTTTCATGATGCCATTCACCCATTCACTTAGTAGAGCACACAAGATTTTACACACACACACACACGTGCATACACACATATGTGTATATACACACATATACATACATACATACATACATACATAAAACTCACTCAGACTGAGTTGCATATGAGTACATGATCACTTTAATACTGTAGTAAAATGTGCATTACCTATTCCTTACTCATGGGCAGGACTCCCTTTTTGAAAACATACTAGATTACACAAAGTTTTGAAAAATTAGGTGGGTCTCCAAGCCACCTAGGAATAGATGGATTTTTGTCATGGTGCTAATTACAATTGTATTATTTAAATTATATATTAATATCTTCTAGGTGGATCCATCCAAACAGGTAGCATCAAGAAAGGTAGAAGTTATTATGATAACATTTGTTTGTAAATAATATGTTACAAATGGTTTCCTTCAAGCTGTAATTCTATACAAAGTAATACATATATGCTTGTAATTTCTGCCGCAAAACCCACAGTGAGATGTACAGATGCTGAATCCTTTTTTGAGCCTTTTCAAATTAAATACACCAAAAGTTTGACTAGATTTAACAAAACAGTTTTATCTAACTCACTTGACAAGGCTTTGAAGCCTAAGGTGATCATTTAATCTAAAAGCATTTTTGACATTAGAACTATTTGTTTAAAATATTAAATGCAAATCAGAAAATACACTTTCCAGATCAAGAACATGTGCTCTTTCCAAGGACTTATCTTTTAGAGGGTAAACATGCCTGGCTGATTCACTAATGAAATTCTGCCTCGGTGATTATGCTAAAAATATACCGAGGTTTTTAACTTGAAGAAGCATGTCCTTCCATATTGTTACAGTCAGTTCCATATATTATTTATTTTTATGAGTTCCTAAAGTGCTAATCAATAAATCTAGAAAGGCTGTGTTGTTGCTGTTAGTGTTTGTGGCTATTATTTAATGTTCTGTGGCAGCTTAATAAACTTTGTACTCTCCAGCTCCCACCAGTCTATTCGGTTGGAATATGAGAAAATACAGAGCAAGCATCCTAAGGAGCATTCCAGAATGACAGCATTCTTCCCAGCATTCATGGCATTCCCAGGTACCCTTTGCTAGCTTGAGGTTTTACTGTCCCTTATTGTTTCATGCCTTCCACCTCTGGACTTCTGGAGGGGGACTTCTCACCACATGCTTTGTATGTCTTGTTGAGTAATACATAAATTTCCCACAGTCTATAAATGTCTCAAAGCTGAATACCACCACTGTAGTAATCAACACGGCGCTTTCCTCCCAAGTATTGCCTTAGAATATTTTCTTCCTTCTTCTTCATTAAATAACTGCCTACCGGTGTTTCTGGTAACAGCAGAGCTATTTATAGTGAATTTGAAGACCTCTAGGAGATGAGAGGCACATGGAAAATCCTGTCCTCTATACAGCAAAGTCTAGACCTTTAATACTTAGAACGGGCATTGCCACAGAGCAGAATCTATGGATTGGCTCGCCTGCTACACATCACTAGGCTTAAAGTGCAGATGGCCTGAATCCGTGTCCCAGATCTACTGTTGCCTAACTTGCTAATATGTGTCAGGAAATTCTCAAATCTTGCTATTACTTAGTTTTCCCATTAGTGAAATGGACATACCAGTGCCTGGTATCATACTCTCCAAGCTAGGTCACTGCTGGGTCAGACAGAGGTCAACAAATGTGAAAATGCTTTGAAAACTGTGATGAATTATGGAGAAGCTTGTGATTGGTAAGGATTTCAAGATTAAGTGATGTAAAATCAGTTTTGTTTCCAGATATAATAAATTTAGAGCACAATAGAATTTTAATACAGAATACAGTAAAACATTTCGGCATGACGCTAAAATCACTAGGTATTCATATGTCACCTATAGTCTCTTAAGACTCATATTTTGTACAGGAGTTGAAAATCTTTGGCTTTTACATTTTTAAACCAGGAGTATCCTCTCATATGTATCTATTTGAATCAAATGAGTGAAAAACATATATTCCTCTATGCTTCATTCTAACTGTTGGCATTGGAATATTCCAGCTATGATAAATCACCAAGTCTAATGTATATATAAAAACATGTCCAAAATAATCTAGGAGTAAGAGGATGGGGAGTGACGTGGACTGCAGCTAAATGGAGAGCTCACGCTAAAGAGGGAAGAGCTATTTAACTTCTACTGAGGTTAATATGCAAGAGCACAGGCCAAGACATTCGATCACGTGCTTTTTCCAAGAAGGCTAGAAATTCATAGGTTTTAATAGAATATTTTCTTAATTGCAAACACTGGTAGAAATATCATTAAATACTATGTGGATGGAATAGAACTTTACATGGCTATTTGTAATTTGAGATGTGACTGACAAACTCCTAGAAAGACACACACTAGTCAAAGTGACCAAAAATGGAAATTGGAGATAAAATTAAGAAATGAAAATCAAAAATAGAAAGTCTTATGTCTACTAAACACATTAAATCTTTTATTGAAAAAACTCCCCATATAGAGAATTCCAGGCACAAATGGCAAGTTCCCAAGCCTGCATAATCAGATGTTTAAACCTAGCAAGCATATTACAAGAAAGAAAAACAGTAGGCCAATCTCTTCCATGGACACTATGGGAGAATTCTATATCGAGTGTTAGCAAATGTTAGCAAAGAAATCTGGGAACAAATAAAGAGAATTATACAGGTCATCCACATTTGGTTTATCTCAGGAGTGCAAGGCTATTTTAATATTAGGAAATGAAGCAATGTGATTTTACATATTAACAGAATAAAGGAGAGAACTAATAGGATCATTTCGAGTGATACTGACAAATAGGTTTAATATAACTCAGCCTCAGTAAGAGTGAAACCTCTTAGAACACTAGGGATAAAAGGCATCTACAACAAACCTGCAGGAAACATCACACTTTATGATGATTTACTAAAAGCCTCACCTCTGAGACCTAAAATGTGAGATATCAACAATAATCTCATTTCCTTGAGTATATAGCACAATAAGGCAAGAAAAATTAATAAAATGAATAATAATTGGAAAGGGAGAATGAAAACTATAATGGCTCATAAGTAACCTATATTTGTACACCTGACTGATGCTACAGATAAAACTATTGAAATTCATAAGTAAATTTAGCATGGTCTCCAGATACAAGGCCAAGGAACAACAATCAAGTTGTACTTCTCCATAGCAACAATGGACAGATAGGAAATGAAATTTTATAAAATACCATTTTCGACAACAGCAAAAATGTCAAATACCCAGGAATGGAAGGTGCCTATAAAGGATGTCAGAGGAATGGTGGTGTGAGAGATCCCCTTGGTCTCTCCCCTTGAAGTTTCAACAGTTTGAACAGCTAGAATACAACAAAGAATTCCCTGCTCAATGCATAAACACATCTGAGAGATCCACGCAATGAAACATCAAAAGGTGGGCAAGTGGGTGCAAACCAGGGAGCAAGAAGGGAGTCAAGGATGGACACAGATGTGCAGCCCACAGCTCACTGCAGGGCTCAGCCCAGAGAGGGGAGGAATCAGGTGTGGCTGGCACTCCCTTCAGTAGAAGGAGCAAAGCGATATAATGAGCATTCCTGCAGGAGTGGGCAGCAGGAGCTGCGGCTGAGCCCAGTGACTACGGCGAGATGAAGCACAGAGGTAAGGCCAAGGTTGTTTGGCAATCAGCATTCCAGATGGAGAAACACAGCCACGGAGCCTGGCCGCCTCCCCTTTACCTGTCAGAGCTCGCTTCCACTCGCTTCATGTCTGGTTGCAAAGCACATTATCTGCCAACCTGAGGACTGAGACAACAGAGACACTTTTTCTCTGCGCAAAGGGCACATTCTGTGGCTCATCCCAGGGTCAGGTGGAGACCCCGGGGGGATGCTATGGAGGTCAGCTGGTCACCATTGCTGGGCAGGAAAACTAAACAACATACTACTACTTCACTAGCTGATAGGGAAATGCAATTAAAAACTACAACAAGGTATCACCTCACATCTGTTAGAATGGCTATTATGACTAATGCCAATAATAACAACTATTGGAGAGGCTGATGAGAAAAAGGAACCCTCATTCACCGCTGGTGGGAATGTAGACAGGTGCAGCCACTATAGAAAAGAGCATGGCAGTTTCTCAAAAAAATGACAACAGAGTTACCATAAGACCCAGCAATCCCTCTTCTGGGTATCTGCCAGAAAAATTTGAAAACTTTTTTTCATACAGATATACACACTTCTAGGTTCACTGAAGCAGTATTCACATTGGCTAAGACATGGACACAACCCATGTGTCCTCTGGTGACTGGAGAAAGAAGACGTGGTCCATACCTACAATGGAATGCTACTCAGCCATAAGACAAGATAAGATGCTGCCTTTGTGACAACACGGATGGACCTTGAGAAAGAATATCATGCCAAGGAAAGTAAGTCAGTTTGAAAAGGCTAAGGATTGTATGATTTCACTCACATGTGGGATATAAAACTGAAACTCACAGACACAGACAGTAGGGTGGTTATGACAGGGGAAGGGGTGGGGGGTAGTAAAGGGTAAATGGGGCCAAATACATGGTGACAGGAAATGATCTGACTGTGTGTGGTGGGCACACAATGCAACATACAGATCATGTATCATAGACATGTACGTTTGAAACCTATGTAATCTTATTAACCAATGTTGCCCCAACAAATTTAATTTTTAAAAAAACCTAGGATTAAATCTCATAAAAAGTCTAAGACCTAGTCATTATTTTGAAAACCACAACACATTATTAAGAGACAACAAAGACCTAAATAAGTAGAAGGCTATTCCATAATCAACTGAAACATTTTCTATAATAAAAATATTAATTCAGCACAAATTAATCTATACATTCAGTGAAATCCACTTAAGACCATAGCATTTGGGAGGGGTGACAATCTGACTCTGAAATTATACAAAAATGCAAGTGAACAAAATAGCCAAGAAAATATTTAAAAAGTAGAAAACAAATGTGAAGGGCTCACCCTGGCTAAGACGGATTTAGGGTTCCCCTCAGCTTGACTAAACTTAGACTATACGCCCCCGACCTCTTTTTTTTTAAGAGTATCTACTTTAGAAAACTTGCCACTTTAACATTTTTCTCCTCTGCTCCTTTTTGACATGTGAAAATTCTACAACCCAAGAATGTCCTTCTCAAGGACTTGGGAGCCATCCCTTTGAAATGCAATGTTCAAGAAAGCCAGTACCCTTGTCTCCCAGACTCCAATTCAGAGTAGGAGCCTTAATCTGCTAAGGGGCAGTTAACAAACACAGATGGCACAGTCACATTAACTAGCCACTGCCATTATATCCTCCAGTGCTTTCGCCCCAGCTCAGCCCAGACCGTGCACACTCGCCTGCCTTTTGTTCAGGAGAACTCAGCTGAGGCTCTTCTCTACTGCAGCGGGCTTCAGTAAATTCTTCCTCACATGTTTTGCCATCTGCTTCCATTTTTCTTTCGCAATACTACCGAATACCCAAATCTGTCATAAAGCTGTAGTGTTTAACAGTGTGGCATTGACATAAGTGCAGGCATATTTACAAAGAGAACTTTAATTAGAGTCTACAGTGTGACTCATGCACTAAAGGCATTTGCGTGTAGGTGACACTGCAGAACATTGAGAAAAGAATGGTCTTTACAACAAACCATGCCATTTCAATGGGATCTAAATGGGGGGAAAAGTCCTACTGTGACAATTTAAAGGGATTATCTTCTGGGCCTTAGAGTAGGAAATATTATTTTTAAACTCAGGACCAAAATACACTCACTCTAACAAAACACTAAAGTGGAGTATACTGAATTTAAAACTTCTAATTTTTAAAAATATTTTTAAAGATTTTATTTATTTTTAAAGAGGGGGAAGGGAAGGAGAATGAGAGGGAGAAACATCAGTCTGTAGTTGCTTCTCATACGCCACCTGCTGGGGACCTGGCCCACAACCCAGGCATGTGCCTTGACTGGGAATCGAACCAGCGACCCTTTGGTTCACGGGCCCTGGTTCAATCCAGTGAGCCACACCAGCCAGGGAAAAACTTCTGATCATTAAAAAAGACATCATTAAGGAGTAAAAAGTCAAGGCGCCTAGGTAAAAAAGGCAATTATAATATTGATAATCAACAAAGGGTAAAAGTCTAAAATGCATATTTTTAAATAACTGCAACAAATCACTCAAAGAAATATGGATGATCCAATGTAAAAAAAATAGGCATTACAAAAAAATGCCTTTCAAATAGCCAGTATACATTTTTAATAGTGCTTAACCTTGTTAGTCAATAATACATGCAAATAAAAAGAAGAGATGTCTATTATAAGGCCACCATAAAGGCTCAAATTAAAAATCTGAAATACCAAATAGAATCTGAAATAATTTGTCCCTTTATTCACTGTTGATAAGACTATAAATGTATACATCAACTTTGGAAAACACTTTGTTAATACCTATAAAGATGTATATATCTGATGATCTTGCAATTCCAATCCCAGGCGTGTACTCAATACAAAAGCATAGATGTATTCACAAGATATATAATATATAATTATTTTCATAGTAGCCTTATTCATAACAGTCCCAAACCGAAAACCACCCAAATTTTCTGACCAGTAGAATGTATCGTTACATTGTACGTGTACAAAAAAGGAATATTACCCAGTCATAAAAATTAATGAAATAATGCTATATGCATCTTAGATGAATCTCAGAAACATAATACCGAGTGAAAAAAAGTTATGAAACTGCACACACGTATATGTACACACACATATATTATATGATTCCATTTACATTAAGTTAAAAATAAAATATTAGGTATTATAAATCAGGATAGAGCAGGGGTGTCAAACTCATTTTCAGCGGGGGCCACATCAGCCTTGCAGTTGCCTTCAAGGGCCAAATGTAACTTTAGGATTGTATAAATGTAACTACTCCTTAACAGTGAAGCCAGAGCTCAGTGCTGCAGCCGGGTAGAAACAAGGTGCCGGGCCGGATAAAACAAGGTAGAGGGCTGGATTCAGCCCGCAGGCATTGTGTTTGCCACCTGTGGGTTAGAGGTAACCTTCGAGGAGATGGGAAAAGTTTATGACTATGATATGGCTTGTTGAGGAGTTCTGGATTGCTGAAAACATGCTGACTGGTAACATCACTGGTAACATCTGTGTATCTCAGTGTACAATTATGGACATGTTATCTCTGTGAAATCTTCCAGCCATAATTATGATCTGTGTCCTTTTCCGGGTACTCCAAAAAAAAATCTTCAAAAAATTTTGACCAGAATGTAAAGTTTAGATTATTCAGAGACCGAAAAGTCCAGAATTCTCTTTAGACCATACTCAAATTAGCATTTATATTCATAAAATATATTATCATTCCAACATACTTGCATTTTATCCTTGTAATAATTTTCTCAAGGACATATAGTAATTTTCTCTTACGAAATTGCAAGATTAGGAGAATGCCCCGACTGAGGTACACACGGACCTGGGTATCAGTCCTGGCTCTGCCACTTGTAGGCTACGTGAACTGGGATTTAACTTCATGATATGTTGGCCTTTTAATTTGTGAAATAGAGATAGCATTACATACATATATGTATTTTTCTTTTGAAAAATAACAAGCATGCAAAAGCACTAATAATGATAATCACCGCTTCATAGGCAACAATTGTTGACACTTGGCTTAGTGACATTATTTCCATCACATTTTCAGGTATTTTTGAACATGCTTTTATTACCATGCACAGAATTAGAAACTAAAGAAAAAATATCAAAAATATTTCATCCATGTTCTTCTTAAGAAATATTCTCTATTTTTAATTTTATAAGTTTTAATATCTCATAGACTCTTCCCCCCCCAAATGATCCCAAAGGTATGTGCTATAAACACTTTTAATTGCATATTCCATTGTCAAGCCATTACAGAAAATGGACAGTAGAGTCTTCTGAACAACTGCCTTTTAGCAGACTACTTTCCTTCCAAATAACAGAGGCATAAGTACGGTGCAGAGACGGCGCAAAAAAGGGAGCGTTCATCACTCTGGAGAACCACCAGCTACACAGAAGACAATTTGAACTGAGTTTTTTTTACATGAAGTAGGATCTTTCAAAGCAGACATGAGAAATATGAGTATTCAGAGTAACAGAAAAGCAGGTACAATGACATTCCGAGTATCAGAAGTGGGCCGTAGAAATGGAATGGAGGTTGAGGGATATGAGAGGGCTAATAGGAGATAAATATTAAGAGACAGGTAGGGGCCAGGTAATAAAAAAAAAGCATGGGAGGCCTAAGTGATCAGACTCAGTAGAGGATAGAAAATGATTGAGAGCCCTGGCTGGTGTGGCTCAGTGGATTGAGTGCAGGCCTGCGAAGTAAAGGACTGTGGTTTGATTCCCAGTCAGGGCACATACCTGGGTTGCAGGCCAATTCCCAGCAGAGGACACACAAGAGGCAACCATACATTGATATTTCTATCCCTAACCCTTCCCTTCTAAAGATGAATAAATAAGATCTTAAAAAGAAAAGAAAAAGAGAATGACCGAGATTTTCAGCAGAGGAGAAACTGTATTAAATAGGCTTTTGAGAATCCATGGTGCCTTTAAATGCAGAAATGGGATTGAAGAGAGGTAAGAATGCAGGCAAGGACTTCCAGGGGTGGATAATATGAGCTTTACCTTGAGAAACAGTGACAGGAACAGAGATAAAATAATGAATATGCGACATTTAGGGAATGCTGTCCCTGATTCCATGCAGAGGGTGCACAGGGATAGCAAAGGATGGGTCTAGAATGAGGCCAGGCTTCTGGTATGGTGGCACAGTGATTGGTGACGCAGTAAACAGAAATGGAAAATCAGGAAAGGAAGTGAGTGTACGGGGAAAGAGGACACAGTAACTTCAGTTTCACCTTGCTGAGCCTGAGGTGCTTTTTATATTACAAGGTGGAAATATCCAGAAGTATATGGGATAGAGGAAACTAGGCTTAGGAAAGAGATCTGAGTGGAAGACATCCGGGCCTATCACACACTGCCTATTTTGCAGAGCACAGGTTTCTAAAGTAAGAGAGAAAATGCCTTCCTTCTTCAACAGACAATACTGCTCACATGTCCCTTATTTCAGCTTCATTTTTTCCTTAACATTAAATAATTCTAGTTCTATTGGGCCAGTCAAAAAAGTTTATTTGGTTTGTTCCATAAGATGGCTCTAGTAGTACTTAGCTGTCTTTTACTTCATTCTAAAACATTTTGATAGACTGCAGTGTGACAGCTGTCCTATTAGTGTGCATTAAAAAAAAAAAAAAAAGCTTACCAAATTGGTGAACTTCTGTGTTGTCATATTAATATTGAAGGTGGAATAAATATGGAACCTTTTCAGCACAGTATGCTTTATTATTTTAAAAAAGGTAAAAACACAACTGAATTGCAAAAAAAATAAATAAATAAAAAAGATTTGTGCAGTGTATGGAGAAGGTGCTATAACTGATCGAATGTGTCCAAAGTGATTTCTTGCTGGAGATTTCTCACGGGACGATGCGCCACAGTCGGGTAGACCAGTTGGAGTTGATAGCGATCAAATCGAGACATTAATGAAAACAGTCAGGGTTATACCACGCGGGAGATAGTGACATACTCAAAATATCCAAATCAATAAAGTTATTGGTGAAAATAAAAAATGTGTCTTTTATTTTATGGAAAAAAACCACGTGGACTTTTTGGTCAACCCAATATAAACTTTCTTTAGAGGAAGCCAACATCCTGGAAAAATCCAGCAAAATAAATAAAATATAAAGTATATTCAAATGAGCACTGAACAGAAATATCAATCCTTGTAATCTAGATGCTATATCATACCCAGAGTTGTAAGAATTTACTAAGAATCTATATCATCTTGCTTTGATTTAGTATCAACTTTGTGTCCAGGA
The DNA here is from genome assembly GCA_004027735.1 of Carollia perspicillata. Lineage (NCBI taxonomy): Eukaryota > Metazoa > Chordata > Mammalia > Chiroptera > Phyllostomidae > Carollia > Carollia perspicillata. The sequence continues at coordinate 41,820 of PVKM010005012.1, forward strand.
AGTATCTGCCATCTGCCTGCCTCTCCCTCTCTCTCTCTCTCTCTCCAATGTACATATACATGTAAACACACATATGTCCATACATACAGAGAAAAGATAAATGAAGAAAAATGCATATAAATGAAAATTTATAGATGTGTGTATATATATACATCTGAATACAGTTATACACACATAGTTATATTCACATACATGGATGGGAAGTTGAACCTTTCTTATCAAAATCTTCATTTATTTAAAGATACTGCTTTTTACAAACAGCAACATTTCAAACAATAAGCATACTTTTTCTGATTTAAAACATGAAAGATGAGTGTATGGCATGTGCATGTGACATTCTAACTTCACAGGATGTTGCTATCGATCTTCGAATGTCACGTGGCAGAGGAAATCACCCATTCATCATTCCTGGTTGGGCACAATTTACACAGCTTCCTAGCTAAAACCTGAATGGCTTCTTTTGCCCAAATTTTCTGACACTGCAGTTTGAATGAAGGAGTCTAATTCTTTTCAGCCTAATTCTCTGGCACATAAATCAGATACCAGGAAGAAATATATTACAACACAGAGGTTCCCCACCAACCCATGCCAGGATAGAAAGGTTCGCCTTATCCACAATATCACGGGAGGGTTTGCAACATACTTTATGGAAATCGGAGACTGTACTTTATATTCATTCTCTTCTGTTGGACTGAGAAACTTAATAAATCCACCAAAGAATTTGTCTTAATAATACCACATAATATCTGTACAAATAGTTTAATGTCATCTGATGTGAAATTGGTTCGCATGACTTGATTCTAGTCAGCGTGCCTGAGCTCTTAGAAGCCTTTGTCATCTTAAAAAAAATTATCCCTCAAATAATTCCAAGTTTATTTACTTCATCAGATGAGCAGGAAAGTCAATTTGCATTCATAGCCCTGTGTTTAATAATATGCTCTAAAATTTCTTTTCCAGGTGGATCTTCATCAAAAGAAAATGCTTGTCTGTATCCATTTTTAAAAAAATATACCTTCCATTTTCCAAAGTGGTAGACAGTTACATGGCTTTCAGGTCATCTAGCAAAATGATCCAAATACCTTTGATATGCCCGAGACACTCCTGGGTCTGTGCCCTTGAACACCTTTCATTCATCTAGTTGGATACTCAAGTATTAACTTGTATAGAAGAACGCATCTAAAAATGGGACTTTAATAGTGCTGCCTTTTCTCTGGAAAGGGGTCTTTATTAGCACATCTCCTGTAATCTATGGGCCTAAGCATGTCCCTGATTCTTTTTGATTAGAAACAGCTATCTCCTTTGAACAAAAGGCTTTCCCTAAGCTCCATTGGTTGTCTGTTTTTCAATTTTTCAAAAGTAAAAGGCCCCATAGGTCCTGTGCACCTCCAAAATGCCTCCCTTACTTTTAGTTCTTGCTCAAATGCCACCTTCTCAATAACACTTCCCCTGACCACTTCCTGTAAAACTACTCCCTGCCCTGGTCTATTTTTCCCTACAGTTCTGACCACATTTTTCATAGTATAAAACTTGCTTAATTATGACGATGCCCACTTAGAATGTAAAGCTTCACAGAAGACTGATTTATGCTTTGTGCATACTTGACCTCCAAGCTTATAGACTTTTGGCTGGCACTTAGTAGGCACCCAATATATATTTCTCAAATGCATCAATAAAATATTCTTTTGTCCAGAACACTTTCCTACTCTTTCGTGTTGCCTAATTAGCCTCTATTTTCTTGACCTTCTAGAGCAAGATAGGTCCACTTGCAAATTTCACTTTTGTCACACTGAACTCATCATGGCTGTCATTTTGCATTTGGTTAGTGCAGGTCCGGGAGGGCAGGATCCGTGACTGTGACCCCCACCCCTCCTCATTGTTGTAGTCCCAGCTGTCATCCTGGCAGAGAGCTGCTGCTCAAGGCATGACTTCTGACCTAATGAATTATAGCAGAGTTTAGTACCACACACTAATCCTACTTCTTAGGTAAGCCCCTGTTAACCTGCCAAGCCTCCTGTAGCACCACTGTTCTGAACTCCCCATGTTGTAGCTAAATTGGCCCTTTTCCAGTCCCTCGAGGACTGCATGCTCACTTGGCATACTAATTTTCCTTCCCAGAAAATCGTGCCCACCTCCACCAATCGCCTTTGCGTACACTTTACACAGCTCCCTCCAACACAGCCTGTAGATTCTCGCTTAAACATCACTTTCCTAGGGAATCATTTCAGACCTCCAGATCTCAATTTAAAGCAGAGTACTTTGCCATCACAAAACCTTGCTCCTTTCCTTCGGAGAAATACATTGCGTCCGTTCCTAAGTATGTGCTCATTTTTTGTAAGTATCTGATCAATGCCTATTTCTTCCACTAGACTACAAGCACCAGAGAGCAGTCACCAAGCCCAGCACGGATGACAAGGAACCAGCATTTGATTTCGAAGAGGGAGCCTGAGACATGGCTACCATTTTTTTTTTGAGGTTCCAAGGAATGCAGTTGGCTCATAAATTACTCACTCCTGACCTGGGAAGGAAGTGACAATGCTCTTTTTGCTCACAGTTTTACCTGTCACTCAGCACAACCCCGGGACACAGGAAGAACATAACAAGAGCTCATTGAGAAAATGAAACATGGGGAACAGAATGCTTAGAGAGAGATATGGTGATGTCCTATGGGACTGAAGACTCTATGCAGATTACCAATCTCAGTTACTGAGCCCAGCTATTCCTTGATAAAACTATTTTATTGGCATCATTGCTTACAAGGTAGACGCTCTGTCCACTGACATCCTAGAGCCTCTAAAGTTAAGGACAAGTGCATGACCAAGCTGAACAGCTGAGAGAACCAAATTAATTTCCAGTAGACTGCACTTTCTGGGATATTATCCTTCATAATCTTTCGGAATCCCTAAGCACATGTTCTGACCTGACTTTGTTTTTCTGCAAACCTTTCAAAATGAAGGCTTCTGCATGTCTTTCAAAGTTAGAAAAAATCTAACTTAGAGCTCACAGAACTAAGTCAACACATGCAAAGATAGTCCATGACCAGTTATTTTTAGAATTCTAAGTCAAGATGGTACAGAGCTCATCCCTGTCTTATTGTACTAAATCAAGGACTTCCTTTCCTAGTTCCGCCCCTCTATTTGCATCTCTTAACTGAAGGCCACCAGATATTCACTTTGAGACTCTGGATGGTTCTTCAGCTAACTGAAGCAAAATGGTTGAAGGCATGATGGTAACATGGGAGACCATGGCAGAGAAATGAGTTGAATGGTGGGCATTTGACACTTATAGGACTTTGGGGAATAGCTCTGGGTGAGCAGTCCTTGTACTAATAAAAGCCCCAGAGATTCCTGTCAGGTCCCTACCAGTTTCTTTTTTACCCCTTGTATAAAGTTCATATGTACATTTCTCTTTGCCAAACACTTCCCATTACTTCTAACAGAATTCTCCTGGGAATGTGACAGTCCACGATCTCCCACTTACACATGGGATTCTTATCACATGCAGAGGGTATTTGTGTTCCTGTGCAAGTGGCTTCGCCGGGGTATCAGTCTATCTGTTTTTTTATCCTTTATCATTTCTTTTCTCTTCCTCATCTTTATCAACTTCTCTTTCCCTTCCCTTCCCTTTGAAGAATTAAACTAGGCATGACAAGACTAGGTGCGTTTGCAAAGAACCCAAGAAAGAACCATCCAAATTGCAAAGGCAAATAAGAGCCCAGCACTCCAGGACGATTCACACCAACCATTGAATAAAGCATTGGATTCAAGCGTGGATTCCTCATGGGCCTGAGGCAAAGTGATGGAATGAGAAGAAAGAAAAGCTAAAGCGGGGGCTTTCTCCGCACTGAATTCCTTCTAACTCTGTCCTTCCATACACTAGTGTAGATTCCCTACTAGTAGGGTGACTGTACGCAGCTATGTAGATAGAAAGGAGGGTATCGAAAGGGGAAGAGGGGTTGGCGGGGAGGGAGGAGGTTGGGCGGCAGCAGTCAACATAACTAATTAAGGCAGAAGGTGATCATGGACAAGGGGAGATTGAGTTTATGGGAATCAGGGACAGCCAACACATGCATACCTATTTCAGTAGATGTCTCTGAGTGGAAAACAGAAAGAAAAGGTGAAACATGAAAGCGAGCAGGATAAAATACAGAAGGCCTTAGCACCATCACTCTTGATCTACCCTTACCTAAGCTCTAACCCAGTCACCCTCTGTCAGTTCTGCGGACTGATTTTCCAGGCATCCTGGCCCCCAAGGTGTCTCCTGGGAATAATTACATTCCAAAGCTATTACTACTAGGTCCGGTGATGGCAAAATGGATGTTTTCCCGTTACTACTTAAACCAGAAATACTCTATGACTTAGAAAATCTTCTACCTTAACTTTTTGAACCAGTCACTCTTTCAACCTGTACCCTCAGCCTTCTTTTATCTTTTCTGAACATTTTTGAGAAACACTGGATGTTAGATTTTTATCACCCATAATTAGTGACAACACTACTGTATCAGAACTACCAACCTCCTTCAAATGGGTATGGTGAGGGCCTATCACTAGCCCTTTAGCTGGTCATGAGTGTGAGTGTGTGTGTGTGTGTGTGTGTAAGAGAGAGAGAGAGAGAGAGAGAGAGAGAGAGAGAGAGAGAGAGAGAGAGCTACTTGATCAGACATTCAATGATACATTATAATATCAGCTGTCATAAGCCCTTTTTAGATCTGCATTCCCTGCCATTTCATTGAAACATGAGCAATGAACATGGGCCACTAGTACATATTCAATGTTCAGCTGTAGGGGGAGTTCGAGAGTTTTCTCTTTGTTGTTTAGTAATGGCAAGGGAGATGCCAGTTGCTGGAGACTGGCAGTCTAAAGAAGTAACCTGAGGGAATGGCATTTCACTGGGATTTAAACACACACACATACACACAATTCACACAATAAGAGAACAAAACAGAGATAAGGCTTTAAGAAACCAAGGTATAAATTAAGGAAGAGAAACTGCATTCAGAACAACCTTGAGCTGATAACGCTATTTAAATCCTCATTGATTGGATCCTTAGACGTGCCCGACTACTGGCCCGTAACTACCACAAAGGAAAGGCAGGCATTTTGTGGGTACAATGAACACCTCCAATTTCATACGCAGTTGTGTATATATGGGAACAGACATGTCACATTCAGAACAATAAATTGTATTTTCCCCACATTGTTGATGCTTCCATACATGTATATATGCTTTGTTTGAATTGTTTTAATTTTTTTATGGTAAAACTTTCTCACTCCCAGTTAGGAAGAAAAGATAAAACTCTGACAATACCCACATTCTCCTTTGTTTATATGTCCTGGTCATGTTTCCTAGGACACAGTTGCCATGACTCTAACCGAATGAGGGCTTGAAAGGCTAAATCTCTGCTCCATCAAAACTTCCAGACCCAAACATCCTGCTACGTCCTCATTGAAAGTACAATGGAAGGCTTGCAGGAAAAAATACACTGAAGGTGTTCAATTTATGGTTGTTTGATTGAATGTGATGCCTTGTGTGTGTGTGTGTGTGCTTTATTTTTACCTTTGTCTTCCTTAGTCTGTAGCTTTAAAGTGGGCATACACCTGGGTAATAGTCCCCTGATCAGTTCTCTAATACATACTATTCAGCTATAATAAAACAACAAATCTGCATTTCTCTATTACCCCAAAGGCCGGGAAGCTAGTGTGAGCAAACAGCATATAGTTATTGAAAGGGAATTACATACAAATGCGACCTCATCTGAATTCGTTTCAAAAAAAATAGGGCACTGTAAATATTTGTAATATGCAAATTACATTATAAACTTACTAATTGTTCTCTGCATAGCAAGTAATTATTTTAAATGGCATATTCCGTGTATGAAAGAAAATCCGCTGACCTTAAGTTGCTCTTCCAAAGCCGCAGTGGCACGATCTCCACTAGCTTCGTCGACCACCACCACCATGTGAGTGAGGGAGTTGACCCGGACTTGTTCCTGCTCTAGGTCTTCTTGAAGCACCTGAAAGACACGTTTTCAAAGGAAGTTAAAATCTCTTCCCAAATGAATGTGATTTATTTCTGCCTTGGGTTGGGTAATGTACTTTTTGTTTGCATTTTAGAATGCTTGTGAGTTCATTTGAGCCAAACTGACCATTGCCGAGAAGCAAAACCTCAACGGATTGAGAAAATGCTCCGGCAAACGGCAGCTCTGCACTGCATTTTATAGCATTACAATCAAAAGAGAAGACGTAAGGGGGTTCCATGAAATCCACTGGTGACAGATTAGGGAGGTGGGAAAAAGCAGAGCGGGGGGACCTCTGGGTTGGATGAAAAGGCACAATAATAAACGCATACTTCATTTACACAGGTGTGTACAGGACAGTTAACAACCAGCAATTAACATGATGACAATGACAATGAGCAGATCTGTGCTCTCTGCTCTGTGTGGGGTTTGTGTCCTAGGGTCTGGAAAAAGGTTACCTGACATTCCAAAGGTATGTTATCAAAGATGCAAAAAGACTCAGAGGCTCAAAAAGAGGCTGGATTCAGGTCAAGATTGACTGCTGTGAGGGAAGATTCTAGGATAGGACATGACTGCCCGCCATGAACTCTTTCAGTTAGAAAGTTTTGATTTCAGGCCGTCCTCTGTGGTTACTTGAGGTGTCTGAGATTGTAAGGTCACCACGCAAGCCTCCAAACGGGGGACGTGTGGACCAGAAGGGTAATGCCATTTTTTATTAAAACCAGAACCATTCTAAGAGAATTTTCAGTTATGAGGCTCAGCAAAATTTGCACAATTGCTACCATCGATTGATCTTGAAAGTATAGCGACAGCATCCCTTCAGAAAGGTGTGGCAGGATGCTCTGACCCTCTCGCTCTTCAAGGCCTTGTCTCCTAGAATTACCTGCTGCTTCCGGCATCTTCAGTGTCTTCATCTCTACTGAAGTTCTCCATTATGGTCCCAAACAAAACAAACTCTCTTTAACCAACAACCCCTCTCTGCCGCTCCCCTAATAGGCGGTCCTCTTCACAGAAAATATTGCATGCTTTTTAAAGTTACTCTTTCCCCTTCCTTCCCCTACTATTCTCTCTGCCCCCTATCCCATTGAAACATGTCTTACGAAGCTTGCCATCAACCTCCAGGGTCCCAAATTGAACAGCCATTTTTTATAGCATCTTACTTGACATTTCAATGACTAACCTAATTAACCACTCATTCCTTCTTGCCATCCTCTTCTTCTGAGCTTCCATTAGCCTCCCACATCCCTAAGTGCTGTTTTTTAACTCCTTTGCTGGTTCCTTCCCCTCTGCTCAACTGTAAATCAAATGCCACTCCTCTGCCTAAAAACCGATGGATTTCCAGGACATCAAGAAGGAAAGTCCAAACTCTTTAGCTGAAACCCTTTCATGATCTAGTGCCCGCCTATGTCTCTAGTCCAACAGCGCCCATCATTCCTGCTCCCTGACACTGTTTGGCAAGCCACACTGGTCTCTCTCTCTTCCACAAATGCGTCAAGCTATTATTATCTTGTCTGAATTGTTCTTCCTCAATAGCTTTAAATAATCTCTCCTTCTCATTCAGGATTCAGTTTATTTAATTTTGTTTCTGTTCACCACCCAAGTCAAGTTCCCTTCTGTCACCATTTATCCCCCCTTTACCCTATTCTACCTCCCCCACCCCCTTTCCCTCTGGTC
>PVKM010005013.1:0-28444 GCA_004027735.1 Carollia perspicillata
TAGCATCTCTTGCAGCACTGGATTGGTGAATGCATATTCTTTTAGACTTCTTTTGTCTTTGAAGCTCTTTATTTGGCCTTCTATCTTGATTGAGAGCCTTGCTGGGTAAAGCAGCCTAGGTTGCAGGCCTCTGGTTCTCATTACTTGGAATATTTCTTGCCATTCTCTTCTGGCTTGGAGTGTTTCCATTGAGAAGTCAGAAGCTGACCTTATTGGGGCTCCCTTGTATGTTACTTAAAGGCAGCGCATACTTAATGTGCTCATCATCACTCCAACTTTAACCTGCCATAGTTTCTGAGTACCCATCTCAGACAGTGGGATCATGATCTACCTAGCTTCACAAGCCACTGAATATATACCCCTCATCTCCACGCTTCTCCTACTTCACCAGAATGTGAGTTAGTAGTTGGCAGCCAGAGAAACCAAATCTCATTAATTGACTGACAGAGTATAGGTCACACGCAAGTGGCTACACTACAATGTAAGTTGGGAAGTGAGTATCTGGCATTTTGGCTTTGGGAGTGGAAGTAGTGGTTCTGCATCACAAAATGGTAGATCTCCCAAATAGGAACAAGGTTCAGATGCCAGGTGGTCAAGACGAATGGAGAATTATCTTCATTCCACCCCCTTAACTGCTCAAGAAGTATTCACGTATTGGGTTGGCTAAAAGATTTGTTTTGTTTTTTTTCCATAAGGTGGCTCTAGTAGTGCTTAGGTGTCTTTAACTTCATTAGAAACAATTTTGTTAGACAATTTTGTTGTATTATGACAGCTGTCATATCGGTGTGCATTTAAGGACACATGAAAATTGGTGAATTTTGTATAGCCATTTTAATATTGAAGATGGAGGAAAATAGGCAAGATTTTTGGCATATTATGCTTTATCATTTCAAGAAAGGTAAAAATGCAACTAAACCACAAAAAATTTGTGCAGTGTATGGAGAAGGTGCTGCAACTAATCAAACGTGTCAAAAGTGATTTGCAAAATTTTGTGCTGGAGATGTCTCGCTGTACAATGTTCCACAGTCAGACCAGTTGAAGTTGATAGGAATCAAATCAAGACATTGAGAACAATCAGAATTATACCATGAGGGAGATAGCCAACATACTCAAAATATCCAAATCAATAAAGTTATTGGTGAAAATGAAGCTTGTGTCTTTTATTTTACAGAAAAAAAAACTGAACAGGGTTTTGGCCAATACAATATTTATACTTCTTAAAACTGTTCTCACCCAACTAAGTATTTCTGCTCTTGCAACTCTCCCTCATGAAGCAAAATGAATTTGTTGTCCCTACAAATGTTTTCCTGCATGCTGCTTCAAATCCACGATCTCTAAATAATACCATTTTTGCTCTGTTTCTAAAATGATCACATCTCCATATTTTTTAACCTAAGGACTAAATGAAGTACCAGCATGACCTTTGAAACTTGGAGAAAGAAGACTAAAAAAAGAGAAAAAAAATGTTACAGTTTATATAGGTCAAGTCACGATGCTGCACACTTGAAACTCATTCTGTATCACTTATAGCTTAATAAACTGAAAGAAAAAACCCTTAATGGTTTAAAAGAAAAGAAGAGACACATTATTTCAAATGATTTTGAGAACTATGGATGTAACCATAGTTCTCATAAGCAAATCTAGTAAGCAATTCCTTAAATTCTTGTTGCCTTTGTCTTTAGTCATCCCTCAGTTAATCCTTTACCCTGTGGGTTCAAGCAAATGATCATCCCTGAAAGATCTGTATCTTTCTGGTCCTGCCTTTGTAGACTTGCAGTAATATTTGTCTTTGGAAAAGAGCAGTCAGTAGCACCAGGGCATCCCCAGAGAAACCCCTGGGTCCATCCAAATTCTCCACCATATTCCCATGTGGAACACCATCCTTATTTCCCCTTGATACTGATGATCAGTCCCTACATCTAATGGCACAGCCCCTCACTTATTGCCTGGCTCACTGAGGGTCATAAACCTAAAATGGCCAGAGGGCAGCCTTAACTTAAAGGCAGTTTTCTTAAAACCTAAACCTGCAACTACCATACAACACAGCAAGAGCACTCCTGGGTATTTATTTCAGTGAATGAATGGTTATACAAACTGATGTACATCATACCACGGACTACTACTCAGAAATGAAAAGGAATGAACTGTTATATACAGCAATGCGAAGGAATCTCCAGAATAAATTATAGTGAGTCAAAAAAGTCAATCCCAAAAGGTTATATGATGAGTGATTTTATTTATATAACATTCTTGAAGTGACAAAATTATGGAAATGAAGATCAGAGGTGGTTGCCAGGGCTTTCAGAGGGGGGAGAGGCAGGAGAGCAGTGACTGTGGCTATAAAAGGGCAACATGAGGGATCCTTGTGAAGATGGAAGTCTTGACCACATCAATCCATCATCCTGCTTGTAAGTACAATACTTTTATAAGATATTACTACTGGAGAAAGAGGATATCATCTGTATTATTTGTTACAGCTCCATATGAATCAACAATTGTCTTAAAAATACAAAGTTTTATTTAAAAAAATACCACTGCAGAAAATTTGAAGGTGTGTTGACATGGAATTAAGGGAATTCCATCTAATGGCCTCAATATCCTTGCTAAGAGTATGTAATAGAAGGCCTGAGAAGAGCAAAGAACATCTGAAACAATTATCAGGAGCACTAATAATGATCAGGGAAATACTCAGGAATTCCTGGGCAGTGCTGAGGGGCTTTATTTTTATATTACTCACCTGACTCCTCCTCATCACTCAGGTCTCAGCCCTACTATCACCTTGGAGAAGCTTTCTTTCTCTATCCAAGCTAAAGTAGATATCTTTCTTTTCTCTTTTCCCTGAGAACTATGTTCTTTTCCCCTCAGAGAATCTATCACATGTGGTAACTCAGTATGTTTGTTTGCCTCTTAATTATGTTTCCCATTGGACTATACACTCCATGAGAGCCAAAATCATGTTGTATTCAATCTTGTACACTCAACACCTAATATAATGCCCAGCATGCAACAGGTGTTCAATAATTTTCTTCTTCTGTGGAACTTCCTTCTTATACATTTTACTTCTATTGAGTCTCTTCTGCACTCACTAGTAACTCCTTTCCCATTTACATTAAGGATCTTCTGTTAAGGATCCTTGTAAAAACAAAAATGGGAATACACAGTTAAGGTCAAAGTATTCCTTCCTTATGTCACAAAATAAATTTTCACAGTTTTTTTTTAAAAAGACATAAATGCTATGTCAACTGGAAACAACTCCCCCCCACCCCCGTATATGTCCCCTAAATGATCAGAACCACAGTTGCGAGGATTGGGATAAAAACTGTTGGCACAGTGACTGATAAAATAATATATGTGTTAGGTTCCTGGAAATTCAAAGACAAATATCACCTGTCTTGCACCATCACCTGTATTTGCTCTCAATCTGCACCCAAAACCTTAGTTGCAAGGAGGGGGGAGAAGATGGCAGCTTGGTAAGAGGGAGCAGATTCCACTTCCTCCTACACATGGGAGAGAAACCAGGCCGATCTATGGAGGAACAGAGCAGACAGCGAACGGTACCACAACATATATGAAGACAGGAGATCAAAAATTGTAGCGGACATTGAAAAACCAGACGGTACGGAGACTACTTTGGGACAATAGAGGCCTAGAGATCAGCGCAGGGAGCAGGGAGGCTGCAACCCCTGCTGGCAGCCTGTAGGGCCGACTGCAGGGAGGTGGGTTGGCACTCCCCAGCTAGACAGGGTTTGAGCAGCACTGGGGGTAGCCTGGATGCTTGAAATTTTAGAGAGCAATTTCAAGGATTGAGCTGCAAACACACGGGGCTGTGAGCACCCACGCAGAGACCTGAAAAGAGTGTGCACCTGAGTGGTGTGACCAGAGATGGCCCTGCCAGGCGCACCTGCAACCCGGCGGGAGAGAGATTTGTAGAACACCCGGGGACCACGTCGGAGGGAGTGTGCTGTGGGTGACTTGGAGCCTGCACCTGGTAAATCCAGAACCGGCACCTGCGAGGTGAGAGACAGTTTGAGAGGGCGCCGATAAACGCAGAGCGGTAAAACTTGAGAGGGCGCGATAAACCTGGGCAGCCAGAGAACATAGAGGCTCAGATAAACCCAGAGCTGGAGGGTGCACACTGCCAGAGACCAGAAGACTGCTTCGATAAACTCAGAGGGGGTATGCCTGTGGACAGACACATCTATAAAACCACCCCTCAATCTGCTGCAGCCAGCAAGAACAAAAAAACCGGTCTGAGCAGTTTGAAGCCAGCAAGAGAGTTTCTTTTTCTTTTTATTTCTATTCTTTATTCTTTTTTCTGTTTTTGCTTATTTTTCTTTGGTTTCCCTGGTGTGTAAGTGTGTGTGTGTTTGTTTGATTAATTTTTCCAAAGAAATTTTTTATATTTTAATTTTTATTTTTTATGTCTTAACGCTTTTTACCTCTCTTTCCTTCTTTCTTGTTTTATTTCTTCTTGCTTTCTTTCCAATTTTATCTCTTCTATCCTCCTTAGTCTGCTTTTTTAAAAAAATACACACAAATGAAACAAAGAAAACCAGAACTGTGAAAACAACAGAGTTGGTCCCAAAGAGGGGGCATCCTAACAGTTGAGACAGACAAATTTTACTTTGCTATTACAAGGAACCTGCAAGATACTGCATATCTGCATCATTATTTCTACCTTAATCTTACATCTTTTATTTGAACAATATTTTGGTATTCCTCTTCCTTCTGTTTAGTCTTCTTTGCTTTTGCTGGGCATATTGTATCGATTGACAGGTTTCTCAGTCATATGACTGTTCTCTCAGTCATAGTTAATTGTTAATTTACTGTTTATTATTTATTTATTATTTATTATTTATTATTTTATTATTTTGTTTATTAATTTACATAGTTTATTGTTAATTTACTGTTCTTCACCTGTGTTCCATTAGCACACTACTGAAGGTCTGACACTCCTTATTCTTGGTATCTAGATTCCATAGATTCTGTCATATGATTGTTGCTCTAATATTATTGTAAATAATAGCTGTTCCATACTATTGTAAATACTACACAATGCCCGTCTGAGTTCCTAGCCCACTTCACGGTTTTCTGAACGCTATTACTATAGTGGTCAACTCTATTCTCTCAGACACTACACCTATTTACTATCCTTTATTCTCACCTTACCTCAGAATCTGATATCTCACAACCTCACTGCTTTCTAGATCTAACTCACAACCCTTCCCTCCCCAACAAGAGATTTACCTTCATTCCACCATTTCTAAAAAGTGACTTGTTGGGTGATATATCTTGGTTAACACTCAAAGGATTTCCTATCTCTTCTTTACTGGCTGCTACTGTAAATAACATAGAATACTCTCTTGCTGTCTTAAACCATTTTGCCTTACCCCTCCAACTGATTGCAAAGAAGAACAGGAGGAAGCAGTGAACACCAGGATACCTGAGGAGACTGCCCACTGAACCTCACAGTTACTCTATCACTGAAGCTCACGCCATAAACCCAGGGAGCCAGAACAGATCAATTTGAGAAGCTGAGGCTAATAAGAAGAGTCTCACAAACAATGGGAAGACCAAAAAAAAAAAAAATCCCCAAATGAAAGGGAAGGATGAAACCTCAGAATGCTAAATTAAATAGAGGCAACTCAACTAACAGATGTTGAGTTCAAGGCAGTGGTTACCAGGAAGCTCCATGAACTCACAACCAACTACCAGAAATTACAAGGAAGCTACAATGAACTCACTGCAAACTTTATTAATATGAAAAAAGAAATAGAAAATATCAACAAGGGCCAAGAGGAAATGAAGAATACAATATCTGAACTGAAGAACACAGTAGAAGGAATCCAAAGCAGGATAGATGAGGCAGAACATCGGATCAGTGAGCTGGAGGACAAAATAGAAAAAAACACCCAGAAAGAGAAGGGAAAGGAAAAGAGGCTCAGAAATAAATGAAGAGGGATTAAGAGAAATACAAGACAATATGAAACATAATAATATCTGAATAATAGGGATACCAGAAGGAGAAGAAGAAGAAAGAGGGATAGAAAACCTATTTGAAAAAGTAACGATGGAAAACTTCCTTAATCTGATGAGAGAAAAAGTCACACAAATCCAAGAAACACAGAGAGTCCCAATCAAGAGGAACCCAAACAGGCCCACTTCAAACACATCATAACAAAATGGCAAAATTCCAAGACAAAGAGAGAATCTTAAAGGCAGCAAGGGAGAAGAAGGAAGTAGCATGCAAGGGAGCCCCAATAAGGTTAGCAACTGATTTCTCAATGGAAACGCTTCAAGCCAGAAGAGAATGACAAGAAATATTCCAAGTCATGAGAACTAAAGGACTACAACCAAGGATACTTTACCCAGCAAGACTTTCAATCAAGATAGAAAGCCAAATAAGGAGCTTTTCAGACAAGAGAAGTCTAAAAGAATACACCTCCACCAAACCAGCTCTGCAAGACATGCTAAAGGGTCTGTTTTAAGGAAAAGAGAGACAGAGAGAGAGGAAAACAGGTACGAAGATGGCAATGAATAAAAAATATCAATAATAACCTTAAACATAAATTGATTAAATGCTCTAATTAAAAGACATGGAATGGCTGAAGGGATAAGAAAGCATGACCCACACATATGCTGCCTACAAGAGACCCACCTTAGGACAAAAGACTTACACAGATTGAAAGTAAAAGGATGGAAACAAATATTCCAAGCAAATGGACAGGAAAAAAAAAAGCCGGGGTAGCAATACTCATATCAGACAAAATAGACTTCAAAATAGGGGCCATAAAGAGAGACCCAGAAGGTCACTTCATAATACTCAAGGGAAGAATCCATCAAGAAGACATAAACATTGTAAATATTTATGCACCTAATGTAGGAGCACCGAAATACATAAAGAAAATCTTAGAGGACTTGAAGAAGTATATTGACAGCAACACAATTATAGTAGGGTATTTTAACACCCCATTGTCAAAAATGGACAGATCCTCCAAACAAAATATCAACGAAGATGTTGTGACATTGAACAAAGCCCTAGATGAACTAATATATTTAGAGCCCTTTATCCAAAAGAAGCTAAATACATATTCTATTCAAATGCACATGGGACATTTTCAAAGATAGACCACATGATAGGACACAAAACAAGCCTCAACAAATTCAAGAAAATTAAAATCATACCAAGCATTTTCTCTGACTGCAAGGGATTGAAACTAGAAACTAACCCCAAGGGAAAAACCCCAAAACACTCAAAATCATGGAGTTTGAATAGCATGTTATTAAACAATGAATGTGTCAAGAATGAAATTTGAGAAGAAATCAAAAAGTTTCTGGAACAAATGAAAATGAACTCACAACAACTCAAAATTTATGAGACACAGCAAAGGCAGTCCTTTAAGGGAAGTTCATAGCAATACAGGCCTACCTAAAAAAGATAGAAACATTTCAGACAAACAACCTAAACCTACACCTACAAGAACTCAAGGAACAACAACAAAGACAGCCCAGAGCAAGTAGAAGGAAGGAAATAACCAAGATCAGAGCAGAATTAAATGATATAGAGACAAAAAGCACAATGCTTAGGATCAATGAATCAAGGAGCTTGTTCTCTGAAAAGATAAATAAAATTGACAAGCCTTTAAGCAGGCACATCAAGAAAAAAAGAGAGAGGATCCAAATAAACACAATCAGAAATGAAAGAGGAGAGATTCCAACTGACACCACAGAAATACAAAGGATTGTGAGAAATTACTATGAAGAACTGTATACTGAGAAGTTTGAAAACCAAGGTGCAATGGACAAATTTCTAGAAAAATATAATCTTATAAAACTAAATGAAGAAGAAGCAGAAAGCCTGAACAGACCAATAAGAGCAGAGGAAACTGAAGCAGTAATAAAAAAACTCTTGACACACAAAAGCCCTGGACCAGATGGTTTCACAGAGAATTCTACAAAACATTTAAGGAAGAGATAACCCCTATCCTTCACAGACTATTTGAAAAAATGCCAAAGAATGGAAGACTCCCAAACTCTTTTTATGAAGCCAACATAATTCTAAACCCAAAAACAGATAAAGACACAACAAAATAAAGAAAACTTCAGGCCAATATCACTGATGAGCATAGATGATAAAATCCTCAACAAAATATTGGCAAACCGCATCCAACAATGCATTAAAAAGATCATACACCATGACCAAGTGGGGTTCATTCCAGGGATGCAAGGATGGTTCAACATTCACAAATCAGTAAATGTAATACACTACATAAACCAAAGCAAAGACAAAAATCACATGATCATATCAATAGATGCAGAAAAAGCCTTTGAGACAGTACAGCACCCATTTATGATAAAAAACACTGAGCAAAATGGGACTAAAGGGAGCATTCCTCAACATAATAAAGGCCATATATGAGAGGCCTACAGCCAACATCATAGTCGATGGGCAAAACTAAAATCTTTTCCACTAAGATCAGGAACAAGACAAGGTTGTTCACTTTCACCACTTCTATTCAACATAATATTGGAAGTCCAAGCCACAGCAATCAGACAAGAAAAGGAAATAAAAGGCATCCAAATTGGAAAAGAGGAAACAAAACTGTCACTATTTGCAGATGAAATGATAGTGTACATAGAAAATCCTGTAGATTTCACCCAAAAACTGCTTGACCTAATAAATGAATTTGGCAAAACAGCAGGATACAAAGTCAATATCCAGAAATCAAAGGCTTTTTTTCTATACCAACAATGAAACAGCAGAAGCAGAAATCAAGAAAAAAAATCTCATTCCATATAGCAAAAAGAAAAATTAAATACCTAGGAATTAATCTAACCAAAGAGGTAAAAGACCTGTATGCAGAAAATTACACAACACTGAAAAAAGAAATCAAGGAAGACACAAACAAATGGGAACATATACTGTGTTCATGGATTGGAAGAATTAACATCATCAAAATGTCCATACTACCCAAAGCAATTTACAGATTCAATGCAATACCTATTAATGTACCAATGTCATATTTTATAGACATAGAGCAAACACTTCAAAAATTTATATGGAACCACAAACGACACTGAATAGTTGCTGCACTTTTGAAAAAGAAGAGCAAAGTAGGAGGGATCACAATACCTGATATTAAATTGTATTAGAAGTCCACTGTAATCAGAACAGCCTGGTACTGGCATAAAAATAGACACATGGACCAGTGGAACAGAATAGAGAACACAGAAATAAACCCAAGTCTCAATGGTCAATTAATTTTGGACAAAGGGGCAGCAACGTAAAATGGAATAAAGATAGCCTCTTCAACAAATGTTGTTGGGAGAACTGGACAGCTATGTGCAAAAAAATGAAACTTGAGCACCAACTTACACCATACACAAAAATAAATTCAAGGTGGATAAAAAACTTAAATATAAGCCAGAACATCTTTAAAGTCATAGAGAACATAGGCAGGAAAATCTCAGATATTTCATGCAGCAACATTTTTATTGATTTGACCCCTAGAGCAAGGGAAATAAAGGAAAAAAATAAACAAATGGGATCTCATAAAAATAAAAAGCTTCTGCACAGCCAAAGAAAACAGCATTAAAATAAAAAGAGAACCAACCATATGGGAAAACATATTTGCCATTGATACCTCAGACAAAGGTTTAATCTCCAAAATATACAAAGAACTTGCATGAATCCACTCTAAGAAGACAAGCAATCCAATTAAAAAATGGTCAAAGGACTTGAATAGACGCTTTTCCAAAGAGGACATACAGAGGATCCAGAAACACATGAAAAGGTGCTCAATCTCGCTAGGTATCAGAGAGATGCAAATTAAAACTACAATGAGATACCACTTCACACTGGTAAGAATGGCCATCATAAACAAAGCAACAAACAACAAGTTTTGGAGAGGATGTGGAGAAAAGGGGACCCTAGTACACTGTTGGTGGGAGTGCAGACCGTTACAACCACTATGGAAAACAGTATGGAATTTTCTCAGAAAACTAAAAATTGATCTGCCTTTTGACCCGGCAATTGCACTGCTAGGATTATACCCTAAGAACCCAGAAACACCAATCCAAAAAGATCCTATGCACCCCAATGTTCATAGCAGCACAATTTACAATAGCCAAGTGTTGGAAGCAACCTAGGTGCCCATCAGTAAATGAATGGATCAAAAAACTATGGTACATATACACAATGGAATTCTATGTGGCAGAAAGAAAGAAGGAGCTCCTACCCTATGCCACAGCATGGATGGAACTGGAAAGCATTATGCTAAGTGAAATAAGCCAGGCAGTAAAAGACAAATACCATATGATCTCACCTTTAACAGGAACCTAAGCTAAACAAACAAGGAAGCAAAATATAACCAAAGACATTGAAATAGAAAACAGGCTGACAGTAACCAGAGGGGAGAGGGGAGGGAATTTCAGGGGAAGAGGGGAAGGGGTCACAGGAACAAATATAAGGGACACATGGACAAAAACTATGGGGAGTGGAAATGGGAGAGAGCTGGGGAGCACTGGGGGATGGACTGGGATGGGAGTAAAAGATAGAAAACTGTACTTGAACAACAACTAAAATAAAAGAAATTAAAAAAAACAATTTATGGGAGGGTTGACAAATCAGGTTTGGAGGCCATAGAGCCAGAAGCCATCCACCAAATCAGACTGCAGGAATAGTACCAGGAAGGCACTGCTCTCTCTCCTGTTGGACAGAAAAATCCCAGTTTGCACAGCTGGCTGGCTTCTCCAGTGCTGCCACCAAAATCAAAGGTCCTGCTGACAGGACACAGCCACCTTCACAGGCACTGCCCCCAGGGGAAGGAACTGGCATGACTTCACTCACTATTTCACATCACCATCTTCTAATTAAAAGCAGGGATGAGGAGCAATAAAAGTGGTATGCATTTCTGTTGGCAGAGTCTGGCTACCAGGAGGCTAGGAAAATGAATAGGTAATTTTTCATCTTCTGTGATAGGACATAGACTCTGCTCCCAAACATAGGAAGAGTTTCAGGTGCTGAGTAGCCACAAAGAATGATAAATATTCACTGTGTCCCAATATAGTCAACTACAATTTCCTGCTGATTCTACTTCTTAAATCTCTCTTTTTTAACAGCTTTTTTGAGATAAAATTCATATGCCATAAAATTTACCCATTAATAGTGTACAATTCCGTGGTTTTTGGTATATTACATTATTAAGTTTTTAAATTGTGATAAAATATATAACACATAAAATTTGTCATTTTAACCATTTTAAGTGCATAATTCAGTAGCATTAATTACACTCACATGTTGTGTAACCATTATCACTTTTTCTAAAACCTTTTTTATCATCCCAAACAGAATCTCCATAACCATAAGCAATGCAATTGACTTTCTATCTCCCACCCCTTGGACCCTGGTAATCTCTATTCTCTTTCTCTATGAATTTCTCCATTCTAGAGATTTCATATAAGTGGAACCATACAATATTTGTCTTTTATGTGTCTGGCTGATTTTCAAGTCTCACTTAGCATAATGTTTTCAAGGCTCATCTATGCTATAGCAAGTATTGAAACTTTATTCATTTATGGGTGAATAATATTTCATCATATGTATATAGACCATATTTTGTTTATATATTCATTTGTTGATGGACACTTGAGTTGTCCCAGCTTTTGTGAGTAATGTTGCCATGAATATTGGTATACAAATATGTGTTCTTATTGTCCCTACTTTCAATTCTTTTGAGTATACACCTAGGAGTAAAATTCCTTGTTCCTATGGTAATTTTATGTTTTATCTTTCAAACATAGTTAAAGTATAGAAACCAGCAAACTCTTTTCCATAAAGGCTGCACCATTTTACATTCCCACTAGAAATGGATGAGGGTTCCAATTTCTCCACATCCTCACCAACACTTACTTTCCTAATTTTTTATTATAGGGTAGGTACAAAGCAGTATTATTGTGATTTTGGTTAGTGTTTCCCTAATGATTAGTGATGTTGGGCATTTTTTTTTTCATGTACTTATTAGCCATGTATGTATCTTCTTTGAAAAAAATAGCTTTTCAAGTCCTTTGACCATTTTTAAAATGGGTTGTCTTTTTGCTGTTGAGATTCTTTATATGTTGTGGATACTGAACCCTTATCAGATATATGACTTTCAGATAGTTTCTCCCATTCTGTGGGTTGCCCTTTCATTCTTAAAAGGTTAACAGTGCCTTTTGATGAACAAAAATTTAAATATGATGAAGGCCAATTTGTCTATTTTTTTGTTACTTGTGCTTTTGATGTTATATCTAGAAATCCATTGCCAAATCCAAGGTCTTGAATATGCTTTTTTCAAAGAGTTTTGTGGTTTTAACTCTTGTTTTTGGAACATTGAGTCATTGTAAGTTAATTTGTGTTTAATTTTGTATATGGTATGAAATTGGGGTTTATATTCATTCTTTTGCACTATCTGTTGAAGAAACTATTCTTTCCTCATTAAATGGACTTGACACCCTTGTCAAAAACCAATTGGCCAGAGGTATACAAGTTAATTTTTGGACTCTCAATTCTATTTCACTGGTCTTACATCTATCCTCATTCAAGTACCACACTGTTTTGATTACAACTTTTGTGGTAAGTTTTAAAATCAGGAAGTATTAAGTTTTCTAACTTTGTTCTTCTGTTCCCAAGATTTCCTTGGCTACTCAGGGTGCCTTATAATTTCATTTGAATTCAAAGAATGGCTTGTCTCTTTCTGCAGAAAAGGCCATTGGGATTTTGATAGGAGCTGCATTGAATTTGTAGTCTCTTTGAGTAGCATTAACATTTTTACAGTACTAAATTTTTCCATCCATGAGCATGGGATGACTTTTCATTTATGTAAGTCTTCATTTCTTTTAGCAACGTTGTATAATTTTTAGTATACAAATAATTCACATCCTTGGTTATATTTATTCCCAGGTGTTTTATTTGTTTAGGTGTTATTGTTTCTTAATTTCTTTTCAATTTCACT
Organism: Carollia perspicillata; assembly: GCA_004027735.1. Classification (NCBI taxonomy): domain Eukaryota; kingdom Metazoa; phylum Chordata; class Mammalia; order Chiroptera; family Phyllostomidae; genus Carollia; species Carollia perspicillata. The sequence goes on from PVKM010005013.1 coordinate 12,993, forward strand.
TTCTGATTATTGATTGAGAGCATATAAAAATACAGCTGACCTGGCTGGTGTAGCCCAGTGGATTGAGCGCAGGACTTCGAACCAAACAACTGCAGTTGGATTCCCAGTCAGGGCACATGTCTGGGTTGCAGGCCAGTTCCCAGCAGGGGATGCATGAGAGGCAACCATACATTGATATTTCTCTCCCTCTCTCCTTCCCTTCCCCTCTAAAGATAAGTAAATAAAATCTAAAAAAATAAAAATACAGCTGATTTTTGTGCATTGGTCTTGTCCCTTGCAACTTTGCTGTATTCATTTATTAGCTCTAGTAGCTTTATTTGTGGATTCTTTGAGATTTTCTGTATGTAGAATAATATCATCTGCAAATAGAGTGTTTCATTTTCTCCTTTTCATTTTGAATGTCTTTTATTTCTTTTTCTTATATAATGGTTCTGTATAGTACAATATTGAGGAACAGTGCTGAAAGTAGGCATACTTGCCTGATTCCTAATCTTGGGTAAAAAAATCCGTAAAGCCTTTTACTAATTAGTATGATGTTTAGCTATAAGCTTTTCACAAATGCCCTTTATCATATTGAGAAAATTCCCTTCTATTCCTAGTTTTCCAATAGTTATTTTTAAGTCATGAAAATATGTTGGATACTGTCAAATACTTTTTCTGCATCAATTGGGATAACCGTTTGGATTTTTTCTTTCTTTTATTCATATAATATCTTATATTTAATGATTTTTTATGTCATACTACCATTGCATTTCTGTATAAATTCCACTTGATAATGGAGTATAATTATTTCAATGTACTGTTGGAATCAATCAGTTTGCTAATGTTTTGTTCATGATTTTGAATTTCTGTTTACAAGGGATCTTGGTCTGAAATTTTCTTATGATGTCTTCATCTGTTTTGGAATCGGGATAATGCTGACCTCATGAATGAGTTAGAAAATGTTCCCTCATCTTTTTTTTTAAGGAGTTTGAGAAGAATTGATGTTAATTCTTCTTAAATGTTTAGTAGAATTCACCAGTGAAGTCATCTGTTCCTGGACTTCTCTTCTTTGAAAAGTTTTTGACTACCAATTTAATCTCTGCTTATTGTAGGTGTGTTGATAGTTTCTATTTCCTTTTAAGTCAGCTTAGGTAATTTGTATGTTTCTAGGTATTTGTCCATTTCATCTGTATTATCCAATTTGTTGGCACACAATTCTTCGTAAAATTCTCTCATGATCCTTTTTATTTCTGTATGGTCAGTAGTAATGTCCCCATTTTCATTTCTTTTCAAATTATTTGTATTTTCTCTGTCAGTGTAGTTAAATTTTTTCAATTTCTTTGCTTCTTTTAATAAACTGTTTGGTTTCATCAGTTGTTCTCTATTGCTTTTGTTTTTCTATTTTATTTATATGTGTTGTAATCTTTATTATTCCCTTTGTTTTGTTATCACTGAGTTTAATTTTTATTAAATACTTTTGAATTTTATTGTTGTTCAAGTACAGTTTCTGCCTTTTCCACCACCCCTCCCCAACACTCCAGCCATCCCCACTTCCCTCCTGTTTCCAACCCCCCTTGTTTTTGTCCATGTGCCCTTTATAGTTGTTCCTGTAAACCCTTCACCCTTTCCCTGCCATCATGGCCACCCTTCTCTCTGGTTACTGTCAGTTTGTTCTTAATTTCAATGTCTCTGGTTATATTTTGCTTGCTTGTTTGTTTTGTTGATTAGGTTCCACTTATTGGTGAGATCATATGGTATTTGTCTTTTACCATTTTGCATATTTCGCTTAGCATAATGCTCTCCAGATACATACATGCTGTTGCAAAGGGTAGGAGCTCTTTCTTTCTTTCTGCTGCATAGTATTCCATTGTGTAAATGTACCATAGTTTTTTGATCCACTCACTTGCTGATGGGCACTTAGGTTGCTTCCAGCAATTGGCTATTATAACGTGTGCTGGTATGAACACCGGGGTACATAGGCTCTTTTGGATTGGTGTTCCAGGGTTCTTAGGGTATAATCCCAGCAGTGGAATTGCCAGGTTAAAAGGCAGTTCCATTTTTAGTTTTCTGAGGAAATTCCATACTGTTTTCTATGGTGGCTGCACCAGTTTGCATTCCCAACAGTGCAGTAGGGTTCCCTTTTCTCCACATCCTCTCCAACACTTGTTGTTTGTTGATTTGTTATGATGACCATTCTGACTGGTGTGAAGTGGTATCTCATTGTGGTTTTAATTTGCATCTGTCTGATGGGTAGTGATGCTGAGCATATTTTCATATGTCTCTGGGCCCTGTGTATGTCTTCCTTGGAGAAATGTCTGTTTAAGTCCTTTGCCCATTTTTTAATTGGGTGCTTTGTCTTCCTGAAATGGAGTTGTGTGGGTTCTTTATATATTTTGGAGATCAAACCTTTGTCTGAGGTATCATTGACAAATATGTTTTCCTGTACAGTTGGTTCTCTTTTCATTTTAATGCTGTTTTCTTTAGCCATGCAGAAGCTTTTTAATTTGATAAGGTCCCATTTGTTTATTCTTTTCTTTATGTCCCTTGCTCCAGGGGACATATCAGTAAAAATATTGCTGCATGAAATATCTGATATTTTCCCACCTATGTTCTCCTGAAGGACCTTTATGGTGTCACAGCCTATATTTAAGTCTTTTATCCACCTTGAATTTATTTTTCTACATGGTATAAGTTGGTGGTCAAGTTTCATTTTTAAGCATGTAGCTATCCAGTTTTCCCAACACCGTATGTTGAAGAGACTATTTTTGCTCCCCTTTATGCTGCTTCCCCCTTTGTCAAATATTAATTGACCATGTCATTGTTTGCAGATGACATAATTGTGTACATAGAAAATCCTATAGACTCCACCAAAAAACTGCTTGACCTAATAAATGAATTTGGTAAAACAGCACGATACAAAGTCAATATTCAGAAATCAAAAGTATTTTTGGATACCAACAATAATATATCAGAAACAGAAATCAGGAAAAAAATCCCATTTGATATAACAACAAGCAAAATAAAGTATCTAGAAATAAACCTATTAACCAAGGAGGTAAAAGACCTGTACTCAGAAAGCTATACAACACTGAGGAAAGAAATCAAGGAAGACACAAACAAATGGAAATATATACCATGTTCATGGATTGGAAGAATTAACATCATCAAAATGTCCATACTACCCAAAGCAATTTATACATTCAGTGCAATCCCTGTTGAAATATCAATGGCATATTTCACAGATATAGAACAAACACTTCAAAAATTCATATGGAACCATAAATGACCCCAAATAGCTGCAGCAATTGTGAGAAAGAAGAACAAAGTAGGAGTGATCATAATACCTGATATCAAACTGTATTTCAAAGCCACTGTAATCAAAACAGCCTGGTACTGGCATAAGAACAGACATATGGGCCAATGTAGCAAAATAGAAAGTCCAGAAAAATAAACCCAACTCTCTATGTTACCATTGAGTTAAATTTGCTTATCTTTTTTTCTGTTTCCTTGAGGTGTAAAGTAGGTTATCAAGTTGATATCTTTCATATTTTAATGTAGTTGTTTACAGTTATACATTTTTCTCTGAGCTCTTCCTTTAATGCATCTCATAGTATTGATATGTTATGTTTTTATTTTTTTGTCTCTATTTAATTTCCCTCATGATTTCTTCTTTGAGCCATTGGTTGAATAAGAGTGTGTTTCTTAATATCCAGATATTTGTGAATTTTCCTCTTTTCCTTCTCATTGATTTCTAGCTTCATTCCATTAAGGTTAGAGAAGATACTTTTATGATTTCTTTTAAAGATTTTTAATTTTTTTTTTTAGATAAATGGGAAGGGAGAAAGAAAGTGAAGGAGAGAAACATCAATCAGGTGCCTCTCATATGAGTTCCAACCAGGAACAGAACCCACAACCTAGGAGTGTGCCCTGAGGGAATCAAACCAGTGACCTTACGTTTTGTGTGCATTGCCCAACCAACTGAGCCACACTAATAAGGGCCCTATGATTTCAATGTCATATGTTCTATCCTATAGAATATCCCATGTACACCTGAGAAGAATGTGTAGCTTTTTCTTTTTCTTTCTTTTTTTTTTTTTTGTCAACTGGAGCATTCTGTATATATATATTCAGTTTAGTTGGTTTGTAGTATTGTTCAAGTCCTCTGTATTTTTATTGATCTTCTGTCTAATATTCTATCCATTATTGCAATTGGAGTTTTGAGTCTCCAAATATTATTGTAAAATGGTTTATTTATCTCTTTAATTCTGTCAGTACACAAGACCTCTTAACTCTGTCCTCCTGGCCAACAAACTTTTCCCTTTTCTGCTATAATGGCACCTAACTGGCATTAGCCTTACTCTGATTAAATCTGTTCTCTACACAGTGGAGAAATCAAAGACTCATCTCAACACTCCCCACCCAACAACCATTTTCCATAGCTCGCCATTATACTCAAGAAGAAGTTCAAGTTCTATTGCATGATTTTGAAACCCAACATCCCCTGGCTTTGACTCCTGTCTCTGATTTAGCTTCCTACTACCCTCCTTTTAACTCCTGGTTCCAGATATATTGAATGTTTCATGCTTCCAGTTGCACAGTCTTTCTCTCACCTCCTTTGCTTTAATTTTTTATGCTGCCTTGCACCATCTCTCATTATGCTTCTCTACCTCTTCACATACATAATTCCTATTGATATTTTAAATGCCAGTTAAGTTATCAAATCCTCTGACTTTGGAAACAAACTGTTACTTCATTGTACAAAATTGGGTGTCCTTTCCTTCCTTCCTTCCTTCCTTCCTTCCTTTTTTTTTTTAAGAATTCCACTTTTCATGTGTTTTGACAATTATAGCACTTAATGTTCCATATTATAATTAACTTTTGGCTTATTGGTTTCCACCATTAGAGTCTCTAGCCTTATGCCTAGCACATAACAGCTCTGTTGGAAAAGACAAGCCACAATTGGCCCTGAGTACCTTTGCACGTTCTTATTGGTATTCCAGGAATACAAGGGCTTGGTCACTTCATTCCTGGGCTACTTTTCACAGTTGTGTTTGCAGTGACTAATTCTGAGAGATCACAATGTCTCCTCCCAAAGAGAGGCCTCTTTCAACTTGCTGTAATAGTGATGACTCTCCTAATCTCTGTGTGTTTCTGTACTGTAATGCAACTCATCGAATATACAAGTATCCATCAAGGACCCTTTGCATTGGCCCTGTGGAATTTGGGGCAGGTGGGACAAGTAGGGAACTTTGGAATTTTTGTTGCTTTTGCCATCAGTAATTAAATCATTTGTCTCTGACCCAGGAATCTTGTGTTTTCTGCTAGCATCCAAAAGATGTTAGCAGGCTAACTTCTTAGCTTCCAAGTAGAGTACAATCTCAGATCCTTTATAGTTCTTTACAAGCTCAAGAGATATTCATTGGCTATGAGAACAAAAACTAGAATTAACATCTGTATTAGTATCTGTATTAGTTTGTTAGTTAGGGCTGCCTTAACAAAGCCCTATGGAGTGTGTTGCTTATACAACAAAAGTTTATTTTCTCACAATTCTGAATGATAGACATCTGAGATCAAGATGTGGGCAGATTTGGTTTCTTCTGAGAGCTCTGAGAGAGCATCTCTTCCAGGCCTCTTTCCTTGGCATATGGATGGCTGTCTTCTCCTTGTGTTTTTACATTGTCTTCCCTTTGTATGTGTCTGTGTCCAATTTTTTTTCTTATAAGGACAAAAGTCATATTGGATTAGTCCCATCTAATGACCTCATTATAATTTAATTACCTCTGTAAAGACATATTTCCAAATATGGGCAATCTCTTAGGTACTAGGGATTGGAACTCTAACATATTAATTCAGGAGGGAACACAATTCTGTCCATAACAGCACCACCAAAAAAAGCAAAATACAAACATTTATCAGGTTTTATAGTGTAACCCCTTTTTTGTTACATGTGATGAATTATCAACAAAAATAATTTAAGAACACCACTAAACAGTCATTTATTACACATATTAGCCTAAAATTTTCTATGAAATTAAAATATAAGAACAGAGTGCATTTTGTCCTAGAAGAGATTATCTAATTAAGAGAACTGATAGAGTTAAAACCTTAGATATAGTTACAAAATTAATACAGCCTATATTGACATGAGATTTGTCTTTCTAGCTTATAGTATCTCAGTTCTTGTTTTGTTTATTATGTGGAATTGAACATCAGCTTTTAATGTGGAAAAGAGATTTCAAGTGAATGAACCTTGAGGAATGCAATTAAAAAATAGAACTCAAATAACTCACAATCTATGTTCTCTAGGTACTAACGAACAATAAAAATTGAAAAATAATTTCTATTCCATGAAATCATGTTTTATGAAGTCTTTTTTTATTCCAACAGCATTTGCCTTTATGCTTCTTTGTTTGTTTACAAAAATGGGGTCTTTGTCTTTAGAGAAGTACTACAGAGAACTACAGAATCTTGATTTTTTAAAAGATCCTTACACTTTTTACTGTATTTTTCCCATTACCATTTAGTACCTTTATACACCCCTTCCAATATAATCACCACACTGTTGTCCATGTCCATGAGTCCTTTTTCCTTTCTTATTCAATCCCTCCCCACATCAGCCACTCATCATAATAGTGGTCATCCTGCTTTCCATCTGTGAGTCTGTCTTTATTTTTCTTGTTCAGCTTGGTTTGTTCATTAGATTCCACATATGAGTGAAATCTTATGGTATTTGTCTTTATCTAACTGGCTTATTTCATTTAGCATAATATTCTCCAGGGCCATCCACACTGACACAAAGGGCAAATATTTTTTATGGCCAAGTAGTATTCCATTGTGTAAATATTCCATAGTAGTTTTATCCACTCATCTACTGATGGACACTTGAGCTGTTTCCATATCATGGCCATTGTAAATAACACTGAAATGTGTATAAGGATGCTATGTCTTTCAAATTAGTGTTTTGGGTGCCTTAGGATCTATTCCCAGTGGGATTGCTGGGTCAAAAGACAGATCAATTTTTAATTTGAGGTATATCCATACTGCTTTTCACAATGACTGCACCAACATGCATTCCCACCAACAGTGAGAAAGGGTTCCCCTTTATCAACATCCTCACACGCACTTGCTATTTGTTGATTTTATTAATGATAGCAATTCTGACAGGCATGAGATGATATCTCATTGTGGTTTTAATTTGCATTTCCCTGATGCTTAGTGATGTTGAGCATCTTTTCATATGTCTATTGGCCATCTGTGTGTCCTCTTCAGAGAAGTTTCTATTCGAATCTTTTGCCCATTTTGTTAACTGGGTTGTTATTTTTTTTTATGTAAGTTATTTATAAATTTTGGATATTAAACTGTTGGGGACTACTTGGTGTGGTTTTGGAGGTTGTAGCTCTGTGAGAGCAAGCTCTGAAAGGGGCTAGTAAGTCTCCCTAGAAAACCAGGTCATAACACAGGTGGCAGGAATGACTGGATTCTAACACTGAGGGTCCTGTGGGATTCAGGCCTGAAATATACATTTTTGTCCTCTGAAGCTGGTTCTGATCAGTGATAAACCCTGTTAGTATAACCCAGATACTTGAGTGAAACTCCCTACTTCCTGATATACACCTTTACAGCCATCCAGCACCTGCATGTCTCACAGACCCCAACCTGAAAAGATTTCTGTGTTTCTTTAATTGTTATCTATAGATAGTTAGTTTTTTTTATGACTACAGCCTGTTGGACATTTATGGATAAGCTATGCACATATGCTGTATCCCCCTGCACTTCCCAACCCTAATATAAGCCGTGTAGGGGAAAGGCTTGGGGCATTCCCCACTAGAGGGAATTGCCACCCCTTTTTGGCTGGGATGACTCATTATTTCCATCTATGTGGCCTTGGGGGACCTTACTGACCAAAGTTTGCCTCATTAAACCCTTATCAGATGTATCAGCAAATGTGTTCTCCCATTCTGTGGATTGTCTTGATTTTTTTGGTGTTTTCCTTTGCTGTGCAAAAACTTTTTAGTTCGATATAGTCCTATTTGTTTATTTTTTCTTTTGTTTTTCTTGTCTGGTGAAATAAGCGTATAAAATATTGCTATGACCAATATCCAAAATTTTGCTGCCTATGTTTTTTTCTATGATTTTTATGGCATCAGGACTAACATGTAAGTCTTTAATACATTTTGAATTTATTCTTGTTTGTGGTATAAAAAGGTTGTCTAGTTTCATTTTTGTGTTGTTCAATTTTCCCAACACCACTTATTGAATAAACTGTCTTTAGCCCATTGTATGTGATTGCTCTCTGTGTCCAATATTAATTGACTATAAAGTTGTGGGTTTATTTCTGGGCCCTCTATTCTGTTCCATTGATCTATGTATCTGTTTTTATGCCAGCACCAGGCTGTTTTGATTATTATGTCCTTATAATATAGTTTTTTTCTTTTTCTTTTAAGATTTTATTTATTTTTAGAGAGGGAGAGAGAGAAAGAGAGGGAGAGAAGCATCAATGTGTGGTTGCCTCTTGTGCACCCCCCACTGGGGACCTAGCCCACAACCTAAACATGTGTCCTTATCTGGGAATCAAACTAGTGACCATTTGGTTTGGTTCACAGGCTGGCACTCAATCAACTGAGTCACACCAGCCAGGGCAATATAGTTTGATACTAGGTAGCATGGTTCCTCCAGCTTTGTTCTTCACTCTCAGGGTTTCTATTGCTATACATGGCCTTTTGTGGTTCAATATGAATTTTTGAAATATTTGTTCTAATTCTGTGAAGTACATCAGTGAAATCTTGATAGGAATTGTGTTGAATCTATATATTGCTTTGGGTCGAATGGACATTTTAATGATGTTAATTCTTACTATCTATAAATACCATATGTGCTTCCACTTATTTGTATCTTCTTAAGTTTCTTTTTTTTTTTCAATGTCTTATAGTTTTGCAAGTACAGGTCCTTTACATCCTGGGTTATGTTTATTCCTAGGTTTATAACATCCACCTGTGAAAAGCAGTGAGGTTTCTGTCTGTCAGCGAGAGATGGCTGGAGACAGAGAGCCTCTTAGAGGGCCAATGCACAAAATTTCATTTGCAGTCACTTACTCTGGGCTCTGGCAGAGGGAGGGCCGAGTGAGCTAAAGATGCATGAGGAGCATCTGGGGCTTTGGCTCTGAGGAGAGAACTGAAAAAACAGCTGTCAGGATTTCTATGCTGAGTCACTCCACATACTGTAGATGCCATCTTCCTCAGGCAGAATAATCTCCTTAAAGTGGCATCAGCCTGAGGGGAAGCAATAGCCCTACTTATAGGAATTACTCTGTCTTACCCTGTGGAGCTTCAGCTGGGCTGCTGATGAAAGCTTGAGGCTATATTCATTAAGTTTAACCACTAAGGTGGATATCTGAGAACTCTGAGATGTTAGCTGACCCTTGTCTGGGCCTCCTGTTGGTAAAAGCCAGCCTTGGTGTGCATCCTGGATCTTTCTGCACACAAACAGGCCCTACAGAGGGAGCCACATGCTGTGGCTGACTGATACCTCCAACAGGTTGCCCATGGCCAATCACAAGCATCATCTGACAAAGACCAGCACCAGAGTCTTTGCAGATCTACCTATTACATAGAAACAAATACAAGGAATCAGCCCAAATGGGAAGATTAAAAAAAAATAGACCCCAAAAGAAAGAACAGAGAGTTCTCCAGAAAAAGAACTAGAATAAATGGAGACAAATAATTTATCAGATAGACAGTTTAGAGTAACAACTTTAAGGGTACTCAACAGCATGAAAAAAGGACATAGAAACCATAAAAAAGGACCAGTCAGAAATAAAGAAAGCAATATCTGAAATAAATAATACACTGGGGGAATAAACAGTCAGTTAGATGAAGCAGAGCATAAAATCAGTAATTTGGAAGACAAGGTAGAAAAAAACACCCAAGTAGAGCAGCAAAAAGAAAAATGAATTTAAAAAATGAGGAAAGCTTAAGAAGCATTTGGACTACACGAAGTGTAACAACGTATGTGTCATGGGAATACCAGGAGGAGAAGAGAGTGAGCAAGGGATCAAGTTTTCAGAGGAAATAATAACTGAAAACTTCCTTAATCTGGTGAAGGAAAAAGAACAAATCCAGGAAGCTCAGAGAGTCTAAAACATGTTGGACCCAAAGAGGCTTACCTCAAGACACATCATAATTAAAATGGCAGGGCTTGAAGACAAGGAGAGAATCCTAAAAGCTGCAAGGGGAAAACAGGGAGTTACATACAAGGGAGCATCAATTAGACTGGCACTTGATTTCTCAACAGAAACATTTCAGGCTACAAAGGAGTGGCATGAAATATTAAAAGTGATGAAAAGCAAGGACACTCAACCAAGGCCACTTTACCCAGCAAGGATATCATTTAGAATTGAAGGAGAAATAAGGAGCTTCCCTGATTTAAAAAAATGCTAAAGGAGTTTGTTAATACCCAATCAGTACTGCAACAAATGTTAAAGGGCTTGCTTTCAGAAGAAGAAGGAATGAGAAAATAGAGATAAAACTATCTAACAATAAAATGGCATTAAATATCTATCTATCAATAATCACCTTAAATGTAAATGGATTAAATGCTCCAACCAAAAGACATAGGGTAGATAAATGGATAAGAAAACAAGACCAATATATATGCTGTCTTCAAGAGATCCACCACAGATTGAAAGATACATGGAGATGAAAAATAAATGGGTGGAAAAAGATATTTCATGCAAATAGAAAGGAAAAAAAGCTGGGATAGCAGTAATCATATCCGACAATTAGTATGGCTATGGTAAGAGACAAAGAAAGACACTACATAATGATAAAGGGAACAATCCAACAAGGCTATATAACCTTAGTAAACATTTATACACCCAACATGGAAGCACCCAAATATGTAAAGCAAATCTTGATAGACATAAAGGGAGAGATCAACAGTCATAGTAGAAGCTTTAAACATCCCATACACTTCAAAGGATAGATCTTCCAGACAGAAAATCAACAAGGAGACCACGGCCTTAAATAACATGCTAGAAATTGATATCTTCAGAGCATTTCACCCCAAAGCACCATAATATACATACTTTTCAAGCTCACATAGAACATCTTCTAGGATAAACACGTTAGGACACATAACAAGTCTCAATAAATTTAAGAAGATTGAAATTATATCAAACATCTTCTCTCACCACAATAATATAAAACTAGAAATCAATAATAAGAACACTGAAAAACGCACAAAAATATGGGAGCTAAATAACATGTTATTAAACAATGAATGAGCCACCAATGAGATCAAGGAAGAAATCAAAAGGCATCTTGAAACAAGTGAAAATGAAAACACAACCCAAAATCTGTGGGATTGTAACATGTTACAATGTAACATGTTACATGTAAATACAATGTAACACGTTATATGTAACAATGTTGTGGGAATCTGGGAAAGCAATCCTAAGAGGGCAATATGTAGCCTTACAGACTTATCTTGAGAAACAAGAAAAAACTCAAATAAATAATATAACTCTATATTGAAAGGAACTTGAAAGAGAAGAACAAACAAAGCCCAGAGTAGAAAGGAGGAAATAATAAAGATGACAGCAGAAATAAAAGAAATAGAGTCTTAAAAAATGATACAACAGACTGATAAATCCAAGAGCTTGTTCTTTGAAAAATAAACAAGTTTGATAAACCTTTAACCAGACTCATCAAGAAAACAAAGAGAGAGGCCCCAAGTAAATACAATCAGAAATTAAAGAGGAGAAATAACAACTGACACCAAATAAATACAAAAGATTGTAAGAAAATATTGTGAACAACTATATGCCAACAAACTGGCAAACTCGATGAAATGGATAAATTCCTAGAAACATACACCCTTCCAAAACAAAATCAGGAAGAATAAGAGAATCAGAAGAGACAGATTACTCTAGTGAAACCAAAGCAGTAATAAAAAAAAACTCACAACAACAAAAGCCCTTGACTGGATGGCTTCACAGGGTATTTTATCAAACATTCCAAGAACTAACACCTCTCCTTCTCAAACTATTTCAAAAAATTCAAAAGGATGGAAGTCTCCCAAGCTTATTTTACAAGGCCAGCATTATCCTAATTCCAAAACCAGATAAAAGTGTTTATCAAAGAAAGAAAATTAAAGACCAATATCTCTGATAAACATAGACACTAAAATCCTCAACAAAATACTAGCAAACCAAATATAGCAATGTACTAAGAAGATCATACAACATGATCAACTGGGATTTATTTGAGAATGCAAAGTAGGTAAACCATTTCCAAATCAGTAAATGTGATTCACCACATAAACAAAATGAAGGATAAAAACCACATGATCATATTGGTAGATGTGTAAAAAGCATTTGATAAAATCTAAAACTCATTTATGATAAAAACTCTCAGCAAAAGAGAGATAGAGCGAACATACCTAAATATAATAAAGACCATGTATGACAAACCTACTGCCAGCATTATACTCAACGGGAAAACCTAAAAATGTTCTGCTTAAGATTGGGAACAAGACAGCAATGTCTGTCTTCACCTCTCTTATTCAACATGGTATTGGAAATCCTAGGCACAGCAATCAGACAAGAAGAAGAAATAAAAGGTATTCAAACTGGAAAGGAAGAAGTAAAGCCATCTCCATTTGCAGATGACCTAATATTGTACATAGAAAACCCCAAATATTCCACCAAGAAACTACTAGAGCTGATAAATGAATTCAGCAAAATAGCAGGATAAAAAATTAATATCAACTTCTGGCCAAGATGGAGGCATAGGTAGATACACTTTGCCTTCTCACACAACCAGAAGAACAACAAAAAATGTAAAAACAAAAACAACCAGAACTGCCAGAAAATTGAACTGTATGGAAGTGCAAGGAGTTAAAAAAGAAACATTCATCCACACTGGTATGAGGGGTGGAAATGGGCAGTTGGGACAGAGAGAATTCATGGCTGGTGTCAGCTGGAGGACTTGGGTGGGAGAAGTGGCAACTGGCAGATGGGGTGAGGTGGTGGATGGTGGAATGGGCAGTCCCACATTTGTGTGCAGATAAACCAGGAGGAATAACGGGGGAACGAGACAGACCACACAACCCAGGGTTCCCGCTTGGGGAAATAAAGCCTCAAAACCTCTATCTGAAAAACCTGTAGGGGTTGAGGCAGCAGGAGAAACTCCTGCCTCACAGGAGACTTTCTTGGAGAGACCCACAGGGTCCTAGAATGTACACAAAACCACCCACCTGGGAATCAGAAGGGCCCAATTTGCTTCTTGGTAGTAGCAGAAGTGACTGAAAGCCAGTAGAGAACTGAACAAGTGGCATTTTTCCCTCTGGGATTCCTCCCCCACATATAGTGCCACATCACAGGCATGGTGTGTTGCCCCATCCTAGTGAATACTTAAAGCTCTGCCCCTTACTATGCAATACGTATGCTGAGACAAAGAAACATGGCCCAAATGAAAGAAAAGATCAAAGCTCCAAAAAAAAATACAACTAAGCAATGAAGTAACAATAATGTTACTTATTAGTAACATCTAATAGCCAACCTATTAGATGCAGAGTTCAAAACACTGGTAATCAGGATGCTCACAGAAATAATTGAATACAGACACAAAATAGAAGAAGTGAAGGCTATGCAAAGTGAAATAAAGAAAAATGTACAGGGAACCAAATGTGAAGGGAAGGAAACCAGAACTCAAATCAACAGTTTAGAGCAGAAGGAAGGAATAAGCATTCAACCAGAACAGAATGAAGAAACGACATTTCAAAAAACAATGAGGAAAGGCTTAGGAACCTCCGGGGCAACTTTAAATGTTCCCACATCTGAATCATAGGGGTGCCAGAAATAGAAGACGAAGAGCAAGAAATTGAAAACTTATTTGAAAAAATAATGAAAGAAGCCCTGGCTGGTGTGGCTCACTGGACTGAGTGCGGACCTGTGAACCAAAGGCTCACTGATTAGATTCCTAGTCAGGGCACATGCCTGGGTTTCAGACCAGGTCCCCAGTGGTGGGGGGCATGAGAGAGGCAATGACACATTGATGTTTCTTTTCTTCTCTTTCTTTCTCCCTACCCCCCCTAAAAAGAAATAAATAAAATCTGGACTTCCAGGAAGTCCAGAGAGTCCCAAAGAAGTTGGGTTCAAGGAAGCACACACTAAGGCACATCATAATTACATTACCCAAGATTAAAGATAAAGAGAAAATCTTAAAAGCAGCAAGAAAAAAAGAGGCAGTTACCTATAAAGGAATTACCATTAGACTATCAGTTGATTTCTCAAAAGAGACCTTATAGGCAAGAAGGGGCTGGAAAGAAGTATTCAAAGTCATGAAAGGCAAGGATGTACATCCAAGATTACTCTATCCAGCAAAGCTATCATTTTGAATGGAAGGGCAGATAAAATGCTTCCCAGATAAGGTAAAGTTAAAAGAGTTCATCATCACCAAGCCCTTATTATATGAATGTTAAAGAGACTTACCTAAGAAAAAGGAGAAGATCAAAAATAAGAACAATAAAGTAACAACAAACTCACAACTATCAACAACTAAACCTAAACAAACAAAACCAAAAATAAACTAAGCAAACAACCAGAATAGGAACAGACTCAGAGAAATGGAGATCACCTGGAGGGTTATCAGCAAGGGAGGGGAGAGGAGAGTAGGGGAAAAGGTACAGGGAGTAAGAGGCATAAATGGTAGGTAGAAAATAGACAGGGGAGGTAAGGAATAGTATGGGAAATGGAAAGGTCAAAGAACTTTTATGCATGACCCATGGACATAAAGTAAGGTGTAGGAAAGCTAGTGGGAAGGCAGATAGAGGGTAGAGGGGAATAAAGGGGAGAGAAAATGGGACAACTGTAATAGCATGATCAATAAAATATATTAAAATTTTAATATCCAAAAATCAGTCGCATTTTTATGTGCCAATAATGAAGTAACAGAAAGGGAAATTAAGAACACAATCCCATTCACAATTGCTTCAAGATGATCCTTATATTTTCTTACAGACTGGTCCAGAATTCAATTACCCCAAAAATAACTGTCAAAAATTACTTTTTAAAAACTTCCTAAAGAAACATCAGAATTCCTCAGTCAGTGTAACTCATTTTTTATTCCATTCAGTCATTTAACACACATGTATTAAATGTCCGTCATGTGGAAAGCATTATACTAATTGTGAGTGGATGCAATGGTGAACATGGCATATGTTTTTCAAAGAATGCTGTCATATTTATTATTTATTTATTTATTTATATCAGTATAGTCTTATGGATAATTATTTTATTCTATCCAATACTATCATTATTTTTGTGGCTTAAATTGCTCTGGCTTTGGGCATTCAGATCTCCTTCAGGTTGGCTACTGTGTCCCTTTGTTGAGTCTAATCTTTTTAAAAGTTATTTTCATAGCAGCACAGTTTACAATAGCCAAGTGCTGGATGCAACCTAAGTGCCCATC